>ML179176.1:147206-181327 GCA_004369135.1 Dendrothele bispora CBS 962.96 | reverse complement strand
ATGCCCCCAAGAGTGTTGGAATTATGCCACGGAAGCGCATAAACTTGCTTTTATTTTTAGTTGCCGCGCACTCTTAGAAGTCTTATGCCATTTTTTGACAACGCACTTTCAGCGTGACATGTGACCCTCGTACATAAGGTTATAAACGACCAAAGATGATGAACGGAACAATGTAAGTATCCTTCTCGGATCTCTCGAATTGTATGTTATGTCGACCGCACGCAGTACAAAGGATTTCGGTAATCGAGAAGGGTCTACCTAACTCCACTGATTGATTGATTATTTTTTTACTTCAAGAAAAGCAGTAGCGTTGAGCCCATATCTTTAATTTTTGGGCCTATTCTGTTCTAAACGAGTACGGTTGACTCACTCCCTCTTATTTCCTACATCATCAGCTGCGCATACAAGCAGCCCATCATGCCAAGTATATCTTACTCCATGAACCCTCGTTCTCCAAATACAGCTTCCTAAAATATGGCACTAATCAGCCTTGTCCGTTATGCTATCGTTACCGTAACTGATTCATCTTTTGATTCAAATTGGACTCAACAGTCGCACCTAAGGTGAAGAGACGGATTTATCAATGAACGATTCAAGTAAGTCGGATTCAGTTCCGACCCACTACGTACCTCTTTACATATGCATATATCCATCTCCTGAAACTCTATAACCCGGACTCCGGGTTAATCACTCAGACCCCATCTCCCACATACTTCCATCCATCCGATTACGCGTGCTAAACCAATCAAGGAAGAACACATTCTACCAAAACCTATTGTCCCTCGTTGAGTTCCGGATGACACTTCATAAAAAGATGCTGGCCTTAACGGATCGCTACGACTCTTTTCGGGTCTTCTTCTCCTTCTAAGGCGCAGAGTTGACTTCTAGATAACGTTTCTACATGGTCAGTAGCATTAGAGAGTATGGCATGTGGAACGACGTTCTCGGGTAAATGAACGTCGAAAGACATCCCATACAAAACACCATCTTGGATCACATATCTCGACACTGAAAAAAAAGGACTTCAAAAACCATGGCATCACCTACTCCTAAGATCAGTGCTAATGGTATACGTTCTTTACTACACCCTTTCTGTCGTCCGCGACAAGACTACCAAAACATGGTTACTTGGGGTCAACGCAGTCACAATACTTTGACGAGAAGTACCTTGAATGATGGATACTTGCTTTTTCATTGACGGGAGCCCTGTATACATGTAAGGGTCGTGTGTCAGAAGCAACGGGAAAAAAACTACAGGTGGTTTGGTAGTTTTATATCGCCGGACCGTGGCTGGAACCTTGATAGGAAGCAGTGAGGAGGAATTCGGAAGGACAAGGAAGTGGATCTTGCGCAAGACGACGGAGAAGACGTTGGCGAAGGGATAGAGGAAACAGGAGGAAGGGAAAAACCTGAATGATTGAGGTAGACAGATAGGGAGTATGGTAAAAGAGGATCATACGTTGGTGATTGAGAGCAAGGACGAGGTTTCGTTTGCGAATTTTGCATTCATGGGATGTGTGATGTGAATCAGAAGTTGGTTTGGGAGAGAGAGCAAAGATTGAAGGGATTTGACCGGGTGACAGAGCGGGAGAATGACTCAGGGAAAGGAGAAATATGAGCGAAGGGAATGATGAGTAGGTATATGCATGCGTGTTCGAACCATTTGATAGCAATATCTGTGTAGTAGATTTTCGCGTGTCACTGATGCAACAAGTTTATGGACGGGAATACATACAGATTAAGTATAAACCAATCGTTTCTTCATCCCAATGTCCTGACCCAAATCCCTCTGGACATTTCAACGTCTGCAGTGTTCCAGAACCACGTAATCAACGTGAAGAGAGTGACCCTAAGCATGAAAAGATCTTGACTTGCATATCTCCAGAGGCATTCGTCCTTGATATGTGTTATTTGTGACCTCGACAACGGCGGAGCAATGAGAGCAGATGAGGATGAGGCAGCGATGTTGATTGACGTCACTCGTCGTGTCTAGACCATTTTTACTGATGAGATCCACGTGAGACTTCTTTAGGGCAGGGTTTCGGCTTCTACGTGCCGGTACAGCTGTTACTTACTACTGCCGATCTCCGCCTTTCGCTCGACCTTAACAGACTGAAGAGAACCAAGAACAGGTAACTCGTCGGTACTATTGCACTTTATCGCTCAAAATGCAGGTTATGAGATGAAGTGAAGTGGGCCACCGCAAGCGTGGCAAGTACGAGGCCTGGAGTAGCTCATCGGCATGCATCCCCAGGCTGATGCCTGATTTGTAATAAAGGTCTTGACAAACAAGACCACATCGGTGACCGACCGGGGAAAAAAGCCGTGTGTAAAGACGATGAAGAGAAGTAGGCCACCGCAAGCGTGGCAAGTACGAGGCCTATAATGGCTCATCGATGCATCAACTGTCACTGGACTGAGGAAGACACTAGTGTCAGTGAAGAACTCGGATGAAAGAAGCCGGAGTTTCCGATGCCAAATTGGTAATAAAGGTCTTGACAAATAAGACCACATCGGTGACCGACCGGGGTAAAAAGTCGTGTGTAAAGACGATTCCTCCTTTCAGTCGGCCTCGTAACTCCAGGCTGGAGAAAAGACGTCCAAAATCATCGTGTTCAACTTGATCAAGACCACTGACCAGGCCCTACAGAATCTTAATAAACTTTTATGCACTTGCCTTCGAGTGAAGAACACCTCTTGGGCTATTTTGCTGACTCTAGTAGTCATTCAATATTCATGTCGACGTTTCTATATAACTCTTCCTTTCCTGCACGCTAGTTCCTACCTCTGATGTCCATACAAACAGTCCAGAGCGCAGATAATATATTTCACCCGATGGTCCCTCGTTTTCTAAGTATAGCTCCCAACTTGACCCTCAGGTGTACTGGACTCCTCAACATCTCTCCTTTACTGTACAGGTACCTTCAGAGAACTGTTGATACTACTCTTAATTTTCCTGTTAACAGAACAGTTCATCTGTGATGAGCTTGAGAGTCTTCATGAAGGCGCTCCTGGAGGATGGTGAGATGCAAGACCGCGAGTCCATCCCAGAGAGTATAACACTGGCATTCTGAAATTTACAGATGAGCTGAAGGAGAAAGTGACTTACTTACTATGAATTTTTCGTTCAATCCGATGTCAACCACTGGTATATAGTGTTTCGATGGCTCAAGTGGCAAAAGTGCCGGTTCAAGTAGAAGTAACTTACAATACAACGGTGGACCACTGCAACGTATAATGACTGGAATGTGTTCAGAGCAAAAGATAAGCAACATCTTATGGTTGTTCTTTACGGCGGAAATCGAACTATTAGACATTGAAAGTCGGACAAGTAAAGAAAGGTTTCCATCAGAGTTTTATGAATTCCTCATCTATTTTCCATCCCATCAAGTTTTTCATTCCTTTCGCTTGCTCTCTGAGCCATCCTCATCATTCACTTTGACAGACTGGAGCAATCAAAAAAATAAATAAACCAGAAAATTAGTACCCATAGATTCTATTTTGGCGCTATCACTTGATCAACAAAACATGAGTATAAATGATCCTTAGGAGCACGATGTCTCTGAGTGTTTCTAGGTTCAAAACTCATCTTAGCCTACACACCATTCCTTTCCCTCTATGTTCTATACTATGTTTTGAGTCTGTCTTTTTCCGTCCGCCTTCTACAAGCCAACCTTTTCTTTTTCCTCTATTTCCCCCTTTAACTCCCTCCCTCCCTCCACCATCCTAGGGTAAAATAGAAAAGCTTTGGATCACGTAAGTATAGTAAAATGATTGTTAATTATCCTATCGTGGATATCACAATGGTTAAAAGCTTTTTGGAATTGTGGTTTGCAAGAGGGTCAACTGGTGATAAGTATTCTCTCTCCTACGTACATAGATAACACAAAAATAACATAAAACGAATCGTTTGTATCAACAGAAAAGTCAAAGCTGTGCATATGCGTTATGATTGGGAAACAACAGTTCTAAGATATACTAATATCCTCACTTCATTCCACCAAAAGCACCACACCTATTTAGGCCCTCCACCCTTCCCTCGTCTCGGATGGTTTATGGCCGTATTGAGTTACTTACTACCAATTCCATTGGGTCTTCTTACTCACCTTCCAATTCATCTTCTCCTATAAATCTCCGTAACAGTGACATGATACCAAACAAGTCCTAACGTCTTCCTTTCCACAGTGAAATTGTGAAAATAAGTTAAATAATCCGAGAGTAAAGCTGTCACATTCTGCTTGTTTCTGCTCCCATATCTTGAGCCCGAAGGTAGATAAGATTCCCATATGTCAGAGATTGGAATCTTTCTATCTGATACAGTGACATCTATCCAAGGTATGTCACCTTCAGATTCAGTATGCAGGCCCAGTGCTACAAAGACATATTTTTTGAGATCTCCCCAAGTATCAGTGTAGAAGTAGTATGGAAGGACACAATGGATATCATGTCGTTCACCAAGGTTTGAGAGTGTCCCGTATACCGTTTTCTCTTCCTGACTGCAAAGAAGATTGGATGGGACAGCTGAGTGACCATATTTGATATAGGGGACAAGTGTGGTATCAAGCATGAAATTCATAGTTGTTGAGCTCGAAGGATGTGGTGAGCTTTCGAATTTGTCTATCTGACGGTAGAGCTTGAATTGGGCAATGGATGAAGGGATGTAATTTAATTCAACAATATGTGTTCTCGAAGAGTCTCCAGTCATGTGGATGAAACAGGAAACCAGAGTATCACTGTCTTCAACACACGATAGAACATTGTCTAGAAGATTATGGTCATACAAGGGGATGCAGAAATCGTCGATGAACAATTGCACAATAATGCTGTCATTCCATGAAATCCACAACTTGACGTTAAACTCATTTCCTTTTTGGGTCCAAACTCTCAAATAACGGGGTGAATTACGACGCAACAACAAGAAATGTATGCTGCGAAGATGAAGAGAAGTAGGCCACCGCAAGCGTGGCAAGTACGAGGCCTATAATGGCTCATCGATGCATCAACTGTCACTGGACTGAGGAAGACTAGTGTCAGTGAAGAACTCGGATGAAAGAAGCCGGAGTTTCCGATGCCAAATTGGTAATAAAGGTCTTGACAAATAAGACCACATCGGTGACCGACCGGGGTAAAAAGTCGTGTGTAAAGACGATTCCTCCTTTCAGTCGGCCTCGTAACCATCAACCTCGCCACGAAGAGTTATTTGTGAATTGCCAAGTTTAAATTCAATGGGGATCTCGTAATTGTCGCTTTTGTCTTGCTGCCGAGAGATGGCGCTCTCCTTCACTACGACTTCCTGCAACTCTCCCGATGGGTCGTCAGTGTGGGGTAGTGGAAAATGTGGACACAAGCGAATGTAGCGGTGGCCCTTTTGTCGAAGATAAATTCCAATGTAGTTGTTAGCTTTGCGGCAATGTAGCGAAGCAAGAAATGTGTCTTCCCCCCAATCTGGAAGGTGTTGCAAAGGAAGACAGATATGCAGACCATTGTTGCCAAAGGAAAAGGATGATTTATCACCCAGATCCTCTGATTTAGATATACCAATGTGTCCAGATGCCACAAACTCCACGGGGGAGCTAGCAAATAGTCCCCTCTCCCGGTGATAGTCCTGGGATGCCACCCAGGCGAAGATACTACGGTCCTCCGAGTACTTGATAATCTCCTGTTGCAAGCGCATAAATGCTTTTGGTCCACCCTCCCCATAGATTGGTGGCATATTCACTCCGAAAAGCCCCATGAGGCAATATGCCATGTCTTCTGGTCTGGTTGTTTTCCTCGGGGCAGCCCATGACATCTTTTGTGCAATACTGTAGCCATCTATCTTTCTCGGCTCCTCGAAAATATCAACCGGAATGGAAGTGACTTCAGAGATGACCTTCCGCATGTTGTATCGAGTACCAATCTTGTTCCAATTCTCATCCAAAAAGACCGTGTAGCGAGGGGCTATCAACTCCTGAAGTGTCCAACCTCTCTTGAACCATCGACTCTTCTTCAATTCCTCGATATTATTTCCCCACGAAACATCGCTCAAGTATGCAATGCAGACCCGACCATCCCCATAGTACTGGTACATTGAGTTGAGCGCTTCGGAAAGCTCGGCGCTACTGGATTTGTCAATACAGCAGGTATCAATCCAGATCCAGTCATACTTGTATTGTCGGACATAATTGCAAGCATTCCAGACCTTGGACCAGCCTGCTTTTTTTTGGCGGTCTCGAGATTCTGGATGTCCCGGAAAGTGACTTCGTCCTTTTCCCATGTGTGCGAGAGAAGGGCAAAAGTAGGGATATCCGAGTCGGCGAGAAATTCTTTGACCTCAAAGGTCTTGGTGTTTAGAAGACGCATGGCACAAATAGGATGTATATCCGGAAGCTAGACCCAGGAAAATTAGATTGGGTAGTCTTCGAGGTTGTTAAGGAGGAGGAAAGGGGAGAGAGAAAGACGAGCTACACACCTAGTGGTAGGAACACAAAGCTGTATGTGTAGAGAACACATGTAAGGACTTGGACTTATACTGTCTACTTTAAACAGCAATCATACAAACTGCTGTTTATACTACATCAACATCTGCCAGTGATCGGCACTGATGCAGATGGACATTCTACGTACGTAAATCAATTTGATGTGCTCCCAAGAAGCTGTGTTCTCTATTGACAATCTACCTCGTGCTAGCATACACACCAAAAGTGGAAAACCCCATCTATATTTTTCTACATATCGTCGCTGGACAACACCGCCGCGTCCTGCTCCATTTGACCAATTTCATAGTTTCAATGCAAATATGAGGTAAAGCTTATCAAATTGCCAGGTTCAATCTGAGACTCATATTTGTGATAGAAAGCGAAGGTACACCTAAATCCCTCAAAATACTCAATACAGCAGTAGGTTCCATACAGAGGACGTTCGATGCTAGTACTCATACAATCATTTAAATGATATTGACTTTACCTGCACTGAGAGCCATAAATGGTTTCGACGAGGAAAGCTACTTCGTCATTAATATTATAGCGTACTTGGGTCTCTTTCAAATAGATCATCTACATAAGATTTAGGGAAGTTGATGTCTATATGTGCTGATATGCCGCAGTACCAAGTTTAAAAATCAGTGTGAAACAAAAGAAAAAACTAGAGCAGTATTTATTTGAACATCCCAAGGGCCAAATGAAAGTAAGAGCGAATCAATAAGTTTTTCTGTGGCTTTTCATTCATACTTGAGAGTTTTTAAATTAACCCGTCACGATGATTCCCCTTGATGAGTTACGCTCTTTTCTCTATAATAGTGTACACAGGTCCTTATGAGTGACATTCGGGAATCGACGGCTGTAAAAGATATCAGTTTTCAGCCAGTTTAGGATTAGAATAGCAGTACGCCACGGAGGACCCTCAGCTGGAAGATACCAGCTTCCACAATTCTAACATGTTTAGATACTATCTACCCTCAACATCGAGTCGGTCGTACCTATTATCTGTCGTGTCTACGTCAAAGTTCAACTTGACAGTTCCAACAGGGTGATACACGCACCGCGATGAGGTTATTTCTAATGTATACTTGTCAGCTTCAGTACCGTCCCGAGCAATAGTCCAGTCACCAGAATTTTTGAATGACGTCAGGGGTCAAAGTGGGGGATGCAGCGTTGAGGAAGATATCAGTGTCTCGGAAAGCTCGTAGCGTAGCTACAAGGTCCCATTGATTGGCGAGAAAGTCGATGTGAGGATAGGTGAAGGTTTCGCTTTTGAGAGAAGTGAGAGTGAGCAATCCTTGTAAATTATGAAAGTCAGTAAAAGAATGACCACCCACCAGAGCTGGGGACGAGAACAGTAATGAGATTCAATGGGTCGTTTGATGTCTTCGAAAGATAGCGAATTCGTTCTATGAGAGAATCGTAGCGTTGGGTGTCAATAGTTTCTGTCGGACCAGACGGAGAAAGAAACTCACCATGAACGGAAGCTCAATGCGGACAAACCTAGGTTCAGAGCTAGAGTCATTGGAACATTTACCCTGAGGGAAATTTTCGTAGACCCAATTACAAATGGCCGAACTCGCAGAAAACGAGCCCGTTTACTTATCGTCCCAAAGTTTGGAAGTTGATCCAAGGAGATCAAGCTGACTGACAGTGTCATCGAACGTTGCGTTAGACTTGACGCTGTACCAGGTGAAAATGAGAGGGTGCCAGTGGTTGATGAGGTACTTTCCTGGAATTAATTCGAGTTTTAGATAAAGTTATCGCAAAGAATAATTATCTGAACCAAGGAAAGGAGGAGGAAGACCGGAAGCAGTAGGAGAGGAAGGCTGCCAAGAATTCGAATACGATACTCACTACGATAGCTCAAATCAACGCTCAAATCAACATCAATTTGCCCCAACTCTTCACTGAGTCTGATTCCAGAAAGCAGGAGAATCTTAGATGTGTTAATCGATACAGCCGACAAAAAAATCTGACTTGAGTGTGAATAAGGACATCCGGCCTGAGGTGGAGATAAGTACGTGGTTAGTAGTGGAAAAGGAACGCACACTTTCCCCAGCGAAGTCCTGGTTGAAACTAATCCAGATTGAATCAGAGCATGACACGACTCCGAGGGATGGATACAGGGATCTCTCCCAGAGTTAGTAGGGATAGCGACTCACCGAAACAGATTGACAGAGTCACCCACGCGCGTTCATACCGTGCATGAACTCGGAGCCTCCCGCTCGATTTGTTCGATGCACCTAGAACTGTGGAAATGATAATTACCAAGTTAAGAAAGTCGACCGGAAACGACGTTGCCATTCGTGAGAAGTAATTCTGACTCTTTCCTATCCCCGTCTAGCGGCGTCTACGCCTCTCACTGGCGCTCTCATGTCTCCTTCTCGGTCTTCTGAGTTAGCGACTATACCTGCAATCGCAACAGATTGACAATTTATACTTCCACCCATTAGTCGTGGGGATAACAAGCTGGAGCTTATGCGAAAGTATCGGAGAAAAAAAAGACAAAGGATCGTAGTCTAGAAACGCATACTTTTATTTGATTCTCGCGCGGTAGCTACTGATCTATGCAATGGGTGACTGGTCGAGCACAAAGTATGCAGACAGGCCCTACACCGCAGGACTATACTCACAAGACAATTGAAAACTGGAACACCTAAACCAGAGCCGGTGGGATTTACCATGAATGCTAGCTTAAGAGTCATGAGACCCCGAGAAGAATATGAGCTTTATCTATTCCTCTCTACCTCCCCCTTCTTCTCGACCTCTCAAGTACGCAATGACATTCCGAAACGCGTCTCAAAACTGCTCTGATATTCCTCTGAAGACCGTTGATCTCCACCTATGCGCTTGAAAGACTGGGTCTGTGTTGACAAGGACGGTCTTCGATTTCGTGTACTAGTCCACATCAAAATCTACCATCCAACTGATCCACTCCGTTAAATGCTATAACATCCACTCACCTCGGATACTTTCTCAAATTCAAAACTATCCTTATACAAAAAGCCATACCCGGACCTCAAGGACCTCAAACACCTCGGCATTTTCCCCTACTTCTATGACCAAAGCTGATGGTAAGGCTCTCTACTAGCCCTTCCGGCTATCCACAGCCAAAGTACGAGGAGCGGATGATTCAAGGTCTGTGCGATCATGATACACACTTTGATGAGAAGTACCCTGAAAGGCTGATACTGATTCTTCTATAACCGGAAGCTTTATAAAGGTCATGGGTCAGAGACAACGAGAGCGAAACAACGAGAGCGAAACTAAATAGGGTGGTTCGGTAGTTCAGGTTGCAAAACGTGGCTTGGAGCTTGAATGGGAGTAGCGAGGAGTTATTCCGGCGGATTGAGGAAGCAAATGTTGGGCAAGGTGACGGAGGAGACGTTGGGCATATGGGTAGACGGAAGAGGAGGAAGGGAGAGGCTTTAATGATCGAGATAAATGTGGACGAGTAGTATGGAAAAGAAGATATGTTGTTGATTGGGAGTGAGAATGAGGTTTGGTTTACAGCTTCCGCGAGTGCGAGACATGTGGTGGACGCATCAGAAGTTTGTTTGGGAGAGAGCGAGGAGTGAAGGAGCTCATTGAGGTCAAAAGATGGGAGGATGATTTGGGTAATGGACAAGCGTGAGCGAGAGGAGTCGAGGGTGCATATATGCATGTGTATTTAGACGATTCGGTTGCGATGCCTGTATAGTAAATTGTCTCGTTTCATTCATGCAATGAAATCATACACGGGAGCACATACATTGAGATTCCAAGTGTATATACCAATCGTGTATTATCCCAATATCCTGATCCAAATCCCTCTTTGCAGACATTTCAACGTTGCTTACGTGTGTATGTCCTGTCCCAGAGTCGTGTAATCGAAGTTAGAGGTATGAATATATGACTCTTCGCCTTGAATGTGCTTGATTTGCATATCTCCAAAGCGATTGGTGCTTGACTTGATGAACCGGTGTTCTTTGCGACCTCGACAACGGCGGAGCAATGAGAGCAGATGAGGATGAAACAGCGATGTTGATTGACGTCACTCACCGTGTCTAGGCAATTTGTCCCACGTGAGACTGCTTTAAGGCAGTTTTCGGCTTCTGCGTGCCGGTACTGATTATGCGACCGATCTCTGCCTTTCGCTCGAGCTTATAAGAGACTCCACAACTCACCTATGCATTGCTCTTGGATCGTTCCAATCGCAATTCATGTTGACTCCAGGCTGGAGAAAAGATGTCCGAAATCATCATTCGAGCTTAATCAAGACCACTGACCAGACCCTACAGAATTGCTTGATCAACTATTATCCACTTGTCTTCGAGTGAAGAACACATTTGGGCTATTTTTCTGACTGTAGTAGTCACTCAATATTCATGTCAACTTTTCTCCTTATATAATCTTCCTTTCCTACACGCAAGTTCCTACCTCTGGTGTCCATACAAACGTTCCAGAGCGCAGATCACCTATCTCACCCGATGGTCCCTTGTTCTAACTTCTAAGTATAGCATCCAACTCAATCTAAGGTGTACCGGACTCTTCAGCCTTGCTCCCTACTGTAAAGATACCTACAAAGAGTTTGTTGATGCTACTTCCTTTTGACAGAACAGTCCATACACAATGAGAGTCAGGAGAAAGAGGCGTCACGGAGGTGCTCCTAGAGCGTGGTGAGATGTGGGAAAGCGAGCTGACCACATAAAGTTTGACACTGACATTCTGGATTGTTTGGATGGGCCAGATGAGAAGGTGACTTACTATGAATTTTTCGTTCAATCTGATGTCAACCACAAGTGCCTAGTGTTCCGATGGTTCAAGCAAAAGTGCCAGTCCAAATAGAAGTAACTTATAATACACCGGTATACCACTGCTACGTATAACGCAATTGCGCTCATGACAAACGATGGCAAGGAGCATTTTATGGTTTTTCTTCCCAGTAGACTATTGCACAGTAAAAGTTGGACAAGTATACAAAGGTTACTACTGTCAGCGTTTTAAGCATTCTTCATCCACCTAATCAGCTTCTTTTCCTTTTGCTTGCTCTCCGAGTCATCTCCGTCATTAACCGTGACTTTGACAGACTGGAGCAATCAAAAAGTAAACAGGCAAAAAGATTATTATCCATGGATTCTATTTCACCATCACTTCATCAAAAAAACATGAGTATAGATGATCAATAACACTGTCTCTGAGTGTTTCTAGGTTCTGAACTCACTTTAGCCTACACACTACATTCCCTTCTTTCTATGTTCTATACTGTGTTCTGATTCTCTCTTTTTCCATTCACCTTTCCCGAGTCAATCTTGACCTTTTCCTCTCTATTTCCCCTTTCGTTCCCACTAAGACCTCTCCCCTCATTCTCTCCCTCCCTCCACCATCCTAGAGTCAAAATAGTCAAGCTTTGGATCAGATAAGTATTTTATAACAACTGTGAATCATCACTGCATAGATATCACGATGGTTTAAAGTTTTTTGGAACTGCAGCTTTGCGAGAGAGTCAATCGGCAATATTTATTCTCTCTCCTCTGGTCCTACGTACATATAACACGAAAACAGCATAAAATGAATCATTTGTATCAAAAGCGAAGTCAAAATTGTACATATGCGAAACTATTGAACAAAAAAATGGCAGTTTCGGGAACCGATATCCTCACTTTTTTACACGAAAAGCACTGCCGCACCCATTCAGGCCCTCCATCCTTTCCTCGTTTCAGATGGTTTGATAACCACACTACTCCGCTTCCTATGGCTGTATTGAGTTATATACTACCTATCCAACTCCATTGGGTCTTTTTCCGGCTCATCTCCTGATTCATCTTCTCGTAACAACAACATGATACCAAACAAGTCCTAATGTCTTCTTCTCCACAGTGAGATTGTAATAAGAATTGGAAAAAACATCATATGCATGTGGGAGTAAAGCTGTCACATCCTGCTTGTTTCTGCACCCATACCTTGAGCCTGAAGGGAGATAAGATTCCCATATGTCAGAGATTGGAATCTTGTAAGATGATACAGTGACATCTATCCAGGGTATGTCACCTTCAGATTCAGTACGCAAGCCCAGTGCTACAAAGACATTTTTTTCGAAATCACTGTTCTTGTATTCATATGCAAAGACACAATGAAGATCATGTCGTCCACCAAAGTCTGAGAGTGTCCCATAGACCCTTTCCCCTTCTTCACTGCAAAGAAGATTGGATGGGACAGCTAAGTGATCATATTTGAAGTAGGAGGAAGTGAGTGTAGTGTCAAGCATGAAATTCATACTTGTTGAGCTCAAAGCATGTGGTGAGCTTTTGAATTCGTCTATCTGATGGTAGAGTTCGAATTGGGCACTGGATGAAGGGATGTAATTTAACTCGACAATATGTGTCCTTGAAGAGTCTCCTGTCATGTGCATGAAACAGGACACCAGAACATTGCCGTCTTCAACACGTGATAGAACACTCTCTTTAAGATGGTGGCTGTTATCGGGGATGTGACAATCATCAATGATGAATGCCGCATCCAGCATAAGAATAACGTCATCAGTTGAAAGGCAGAGATAGATGGGAAATTCATCTTTGGTCTCAAGTCTGAAATAACGCTTTGAATCATGACCCAGCGACAAGGACTGTATGCTGCGAGGATACTTGCCATAAGAACGGTCAACCTCCATGAGAACAGTGATTTGTGAATTGTCAAATTCGAATTCAATGGGAATCTCGTAATCGTCGCTTTTGTCCCACTGCCGAGGGATGGCGCTCTCCTTCACTACGACTTCCTGTAACTCTCCCGATGGGTCGTCAATGTGGGGAAGGGGAAAATGTGGCCATAATCGAATATAGCGGTGGTCCTTTTGTTGAAGATAAATTCCAATGTTTCTGTTACCTGCTTGACAATGCAGCGAAGCAAGAAATACATTTTCCCCAAAATCTGGTAGATGTTGCAAAGGAAGATAGATGCGCAAACCGTTGTTGCCAAAAGAAAATGCTGATTGATTGCCAATAGCCACCAATCCCGACACGCCAATGTCTCCAGACAACAAAAACTCCAAGGGGGAGCTTGCAAATAGTCCCCTTTCCCTGGGTGAGTCCTTGGATGCCACCCAGGCAAAGATACTACGGTCCTCCGAGTACTTGATAATCTCCTGTTGCAATCGCATGAATGCTTTTGGACCCCCCTCCCCATAGATTGGTGGCATGTTCACCCCAAAAAGCCCCATAAGGCAGTATGCCATGTCTTCTGGTCTTGTTGTTTCTCTAGATGCAGCCCATGACATTTTTTGTGCAATACTGTAGTCATCTATCTGCCCATACTTAAAAACCTGAACCGGAATAGAAGTCACTTCAGAGATGACATTTCGCATGCTGTGTTGAGTACCAATCTTGTTCCAATTCTTGTCCAAAAAGACCATGTAGCGAGGCGCTATCAACTCCTGAAGTGTCCATCCCCTCTTGAACCATCGACTCTTCTTCAATTCCTCGATATTATTTTCCCACGAAACATCACTCAAGTATGCGATGCAGACCCTGCCGTCCCCATAGTACTGGTACATCGAGTTAAGCGCTTCCGAAAGCTCAGCACTGCTGGACTTGTCGATACAGCATGTATCGATCCAGATCCACTTGAACCTGAGTTGTCGGACATAATTGCAAGCATTCCAGACCTTAGACCAGCCTGCTTTTTCCCTGGCAGTATCGAGATTCTGGATGTCATGGAACGTGACCTCGTCCTTCTCCCATGTGTGCGAGAGAATAGCAAAAATAGGGATATCCGAGTCAGTGAGAAATTCTTTGACCTCAAAGGTCTCGGTGTTTAAAAGACGCATGGTATAAGATAGGATATACTCGGAAACTAGATCAAAATGAACCAGCTTTTCTCAGAGCTGTAAAGGGATGGGAATGCGCAACGTACCTAATGGTAGGAGCCCAAACTATCACTCCGACGACTGATGGCGAGAGAATAGCAAAGTTGTGAATGTAAATTCTTGAAGGTATCGATGCTTAGAAGCTGAATGGGAAATGGGGTGTATACCTGGAAACTGGACATCGACCAATAGACATTCAATCAGCAAGTCATTGTCAGAGTCGTAAAGAGAAGGGGGGGAAGGGGGCGAGCAGATACCTGATAGTATTGGAAACTGGATCAAAGAAAATCCAATTAATTGGCCATTCTCAGAGTTGTAAAGTGGAAGGGGTGGGGAACGAGTAAGTACATACCTAATGTTAAGAATGCAAACTGTCAGGGATTGTTTGCACGTATTACGTGCTCAGTCGAATTATCGCGAGAGAATCAGCGGAGTTGGGATATTGGTAAAATTTTTGGAGGTCTCGGCGTTTAGAAGGCGAATGGTGAATCGGATGTATACTCAAAAACTGGACCAAAGAAAAAAATTAACCAGTTGTTCTCAGAGTTGTAAAGAGGGAGGGGAGTGGGAGTACATACCTGATGGTGCGCAAGCTGTAGGGGTAGCCTACACGTGTGTGCAGTGAGTCAACTTATTGCACAGGTTCAGTCACGGGGGAGGCTCTATCATTGACAGCTTCAACAATTCTCAGAACTTTGCTTCCATGATGGTACAGTACATTCATTAAACTAGCAGATACATTGAAGTGAGGTCACCTGAGTCCATATACCTCCAAAACAGTGTGATAAGAATTTGATTCATGTCGGAAATTCAATAATGGCACTGAAATAGACTCAGTGTCTATTATGCTCAGGAAGACCGTACAACAGCAATGCAAAACAGATAGCGCCCGTAGAACCTTCTCCTTACAGATCGGATGTACTGCCTGTGATTGATTTCCTGTACTCGTTCTAATTACAATGATCTTATGAATGCTTTTCTCATGGACGCTTTAAATATGTTAGTTTAATGTAGAGAGAGCTGTTACGTCTTTGAAGTAATTTATAACATGGAAAAACCCACCGAAAACTACTTAGAACGAGACTTTTCAAGCTAACCCGTAATCTCCTTCAATCAGTTGTATCCACTTCTCCCCGACAGTGTACACAAATCCTTGTGGATGTCATTCAGGAATCGACGACTGTAAAAAATATCACCTTCTAGTTAGTTATAAGCATAGCAGAAGGTCACGGTAGACCAGTGCAATACTTACGAAAGTACCAACATCCAACAACCTTAACACCTATAAATAGCCTTGACCCTCAACCTCGAGTACGTCACACCCATCTGCGTCCCACTCAGAACTCATCTTGGCAGTTCTGACAGGGTGAGACACCGTGACAAGGTTCTTCCTAATGTATGCCTCCCTGTCGGCATCAGTTCCATCCCCGAGCAATAGTCTAATCACGGAAATGTTCGATGACGGAAGGGGAAGGTGAAGGCCAGGCTGTAAGCGCTAGCATTAAGAATGGTGTCAACGTCTCGGAAAGGTTATTGTATAGCTTTAAGATTCCATTCATTGGTGAGGTCGTATCTTCGATGTTGGGGATAGGCAAAGGTTCCGCCTCTGGTAGGAACGAGAGAGTGAGGGACCCTTCTAGACTGTGGAATATCAGTAGATGAACATGATTCTCAGAATTAAAAGGAAGAAAAGACCACCCACTAGATTTGAGGACAACAACAGCAGTAATGAAGCAGGACTGGAAGAGTCACAGCATTCGATGTCAGTAGCTTCTATTGAACCAGACAGGGAAAGTTCCGTGAACATAGAATCGATATGGTCAGATCTAGGTCCGGAGCTAAAGACCGTCACCATGAATAATCTTCATAAACCTAATTACATTAGTCGAAATCGTAGAGAACAATTAAAAGTCCTTGCGTTCGTTATAGTTTGACAGTTGATCTGAAGGGATGACCGACGAATGGTGTCACGAAACGTTGTGTTATAGTTGATGCTATAGGTGGAACGGGAGGTGCTTGCCTAGAACGAGTTCAAAAATCAGGTAACTTAGTTATCGTGAAAGAAAGATAATGGTAGGGATGAGAGGAGGAGGAGGAGGAGAAGGGCCGGAAACAGTAGGAAAGGAAGGCAGCCGAGAATTCGAAAATCGTACCACACTCACTACCATGGCTCAAATCAAAGCTCGATTAAACACCACTTGACAACTCTTCATTCGATCCGATTTCGGAAAGTAGGAGGATCTCCGGTGTCCCAATCGATCCAGCCGACATAAAAGATCCAACGTTATGATCAGAGTCGTGAGAGGACCTGGTAAACGTAACATCAGGTGAAAAGGAATAGAATCATTTCTGATCGGTAAGGTTCTCGGAGGAAGAAAGCGAGCGAGCGGCGACTTCCCATCAGCGCTCTGAACAACCTCTGCAGCCGTGAAAGTCAGCAGACAGGTTTCTCCTTGAGCTTCGTGACTCGAATCTCAATAAGGACTGACAAGGTGGAGATACGTGGTTAGCGGAAGAGGAACGCGTGCTTTCGCCGGCAGAATCTTGTTTGAAACCTGTCCAGATCAAATTAGGGCACGACGCGACTCCGAGAAATGTGGATATGAATGTCTCTCGGAGCTAGTTAGGAGACTCACCGAAATTTCAGATAGGATTACTCGCGTTCATATCATCCGTGCACTTGAGTTTCTACCCACTCGTGCCCAGAGCCACTGTCATTCGACAATATAGAGCTGTCTGCGGAAGGAGAAAGATGTGCTAGTGGAGGGATGGAAGAGCTGTGAGTGACGTCACTCATCCAACATACATATCTCGTGACTCGTCATCGCGTGAGAAGCTCGAAGTTTTGACTCGTGGCTCCTTGGTCTATGCCTGTCGCTGGTGCTCTCATGTCTCCTTCTCGGTCTTCTGAATGGACGACTAGATCTGCAGTCGTAGCGGTGCTTACAATTAGCAAGCCAACTTGTTGGTCATGGGCAAAAGAAACTGGAGCGGTCAAACCAGTGTTTACCCTCCCTAGTTGCACTGCCGTGCTTTTGCGACCTGTTACTAACCACTGCTGATCAAGTTCAAGATGATAAATGGAGCAATAACTCGTCTATGTGACTCGGAGTGCAAGTATCTTTCTTGTATCTCTCAAATCGCATGTTATGTCGATCGCAGGCAGCACAAAAGCTGTCAGTACTCAAGACCGGGGCCTCACTGATTGATTACTTAGTAGTTTTGTACTCACTTTCAAGCAAAGCACGCACTCATATCTTCGATTTTAGGCCTATCTTGTTTTTTTCATGAGCACGCTTCTCTTCCTACCTTTCCTGCTAAATTCCTACATCCTCAGCTGCGCATACATGCGGCCCACAATGTAGAT
Organism: Dendrothele bispora CBS 962.96; assembly: GCA_004369135.1. Lineage (NCBI taxonomy): Eukaryota > Fungi > Basidiomycota > Agaricomycetes > Agaricales > Dendrothele > Dendrothele bispora. Next base: position 163,659 of record ML179176.1, on the reverse strand, counting down.
AAATATACCTTGCTTTATGAACCCTCCGAGTCCTTATCCAAATGCGACTTCTTAAAATACAAGACTAGCCGACCTTGTTTATCACTGTTACCGTAAGTGTTGTCCAAGGAGTTTGTCATCACTAACCCTTGAACATCCGCAATTTGACTCAACGATTTATTACCAGTCCGAGTCGGGAATCAAAGGCTTGAGAACGCTTTGCCGGGTCTCGGGATGGCAAGCTGGTGCTGGGAAGCTTGGACCTGTGCTTGTTCTGCCCTTTAGGAATATGAGAGCAGGCGCCTCTCGTATTTTTCCTATGAGGTTCTCGTGTGGTATTATTTACAGGCACCTATTTCTCCCAATGGATTTCATGAAAGAGTGAACTAAGTGTCATATGACGCGCTTGCTCAACAGACCATTTTTTTGGAGAAGATCGCAAGTTTTCTTAATCGTCATGGTTTATTCGAGTTCTGTGATAAATGCGTTGCTGAGGCGTCTCAGTCCCGAGAACATATTGTATTACTCATTAATCATCCCATTTTATCACTTTTTGTGAGAGACGGCTTATCACAAACCCAACTATACATGACGGGATTCAAAACACGATGTCAGTGAGTATTTCCATGTTGAAATTTATATTGCCGAACCATGGCTTGGAGCTTGAATGGAAGCAACAAGAAGGATATCGGAAGAATGAGGAAGTAGATGATGAGAAAGACAATGAAGGGACGTTGGCGTAGGGATAGACTCGGAGGAGAGAGGAAGAAGGGAAAGGCTTGAGTATTTCAGGTGAGCAGATAAGGAGAATGTAAAAGAGAATACGTTGGTGTTTGAGAACGAGGATGAGGCGTTGACTTGCGAGTTTTGCGTTTCCGAGACATGTAGTGTGAATTAGGAGTTTGTTTGGGAGGGAGAGTGAGAATTGAAGGGAATGATTTAAAGAAAGAAGAAATGTGAGCGAAGGAAATCATATGGATCTCTCTAAATGGAGAACAGAAAGATACGACTCACCCAAATCTGTGACTTTGCGCCAATGGGGACAAGATTGACATTACGATCGGGCTTGACCGATGAAGAGGTTTATGCGAAGGCATCGGAGAAAAAAGAGAAGGGATCACTAGCAATACTCTAGAAACGCATAAGTACCTTTATTTGATTTTCGCGTAGTGGCTACTGATTTGTGCAATGAATTACTAGTCTAGCATAAAGTACAGACAGACACTACATCTCAGGGCTATACTCTCGAGACAATCGAAAACTCGAACATCTAAGACAGAAGACAGAGCCGGTGGGATGCACCACTGGCATAAAACTCAGGGTTCTTCAAAGCCATAAATGTCATGACACCCTTAAGAAGAATATCAACTTTACCTATTCCTCTCTACCTTCCTCTTCTTCTCGACCTCCCAAGTCCACAGTGAGATTCCAAAATGCGTCTCAAAACCGCTCTAGTATTCCTCTGAAGATCACTGGTCCCCACCTACGCACTTAAAAGACTGAGTAGGTGTTGACACGGACAGTCTTTGATTTTGTATACTAGTCCGCGTCGAAATATATCATACGCTCCGTTAAATACCCTAACGTCCGCTCACCTCGGATGATTTCTCAAATCCGAAGCTATCCTAGACAAAAAGCCATACCCGGACATCGACAAGGACCTCAAACACCTCGCCAGTGACCCCTACTTCTACGACCAAAGCCAATGGTAAAGCTCCTTTCGTACACCCTTCCGGCTATCCACAGCCAAAGTAAGAGAGGCGGATGATTCAAGGTCTATGCGATCGCGATATACACTTTGACGAGGAGTAGCCTGATAGACTGATACTGACTCTTATAAACGGTAGCTCTATAAATTCATGTGTCAGAGGCAACGAGAGCGAAACTGCATGGAGTGGTTTGGTAGTTTAGGTTGCCGAACATGACTCGGAGCTTAAATGGGAGCAACAAGGAGTTATTCCGGAAGGATGAGGAAGCAAATGTTGGGCAAGACGATGGAGTCGACGTCGGGCGCATGGATAGATGAGAGAGGAGGAAGGGAGAGGCTTGAATGATTGAGGTAGGTGGATGAATAGTATGGAAAAGACGATATGTTGGTGATAGGGAACGAGGATGAGGTTTCGTTCACGGTTTCTGCAGGTGCAAGACATGTGGTTGTATGGATCAGTAGTTTGTTTTGGAGGGAGCGAGCAGTGAAAGGACTCATCGAGGTGATCACCAAGAAAGATGGGAGGATAATACGAGCAATGGGAAAAGATGAGCGAAGGGAGTCGTGAGGGCAGATATGCATGCGTATTTGAGTAATTCGATTGGGATGTCTGTATAGTAGATTGTCTCCTTTCATTCGTGCAATAACATCATACACGGGAATACATACGTTGTAACTCCAAGTGGATATACCAATCGTGTTTTATCCCAATATCCTGACCCAAATCCCTCTTTGCAGACATTTCAACGTTGCCTACGCATGTATGCCCCGTCCCAGAGTCGTGTAATCGAAGTTAGAGACTCGACAACGGCGGAACAGATGAGGGTGAAGCCAGAGTCTCAGTGAAGCAGCGACGTTGACGTCACTCGTCGTCTCTTTGACCCACGTGGGACTGCTTTAGGGCAGTTTTCGGCTTCTGCGTGCCGGTACAGCCGTTATCGACTGCTGCCGATCTCCGCCTTTCGCTCGAGCTTAAGTATAACAGACTGAAGATGACCAAGGGACTCCACAGGTAACCCGCCTATACATTGCACTTGGATCGCTCATATTGCTTATGTTGAATCCGATGAGCATTCAATCGATTGATACTTATCTCGAGCAGAGTTGGAAAAGTTGACCAGGACTCGTGTGCGTTGTCGTTCAACGAGAGACGGTTGTCTGCGGAAGGCGAAGGAAGCGCTACTAGTAGAGGGTCGTTGGGGAGAGCCGTGAGTGACGTCACTCCTTATCTCATGACTCATCGTCGAAGTTACTCCGACTCGCCGTCACTCGCCTACTGGTGCTCTCATGTGAGTCATGTCTCCATCTCGGTCTTCTGAGTGAACAATCATAGCAGTACTTACGATTAGCAAGTCAACTCGTTGATCGTGGGGATAACTGGAGGGTGCAGAGCAGTTCATCCTCCCTAGTTGCAAGTGCAACTCTCGTGCTTTTGCAACCTGTTGCCAACCACTGCTGATCAAGTTCACCTCGTACTTAAGGTTATAAGCGACCAAAGATGATGAATGGAACACTTTAGTACTCATCTGTCCAAGTGTAAGTATTCTTCTCGGATCTCTCAAGTCGTATCTTATGTCGGCCACACGCAGTACACAAGATTTCGGTAATAAACTGATTGACTGGTTATTTTTTTACTTAGCTTCACGCAAAGTACCATTACGCTCATATCTTTGATTTTTGAGCCTATGCTGTTCCTCAACGAGTACGGTTGACTCACTTTCCTTCTATTTTCTACATCATCAACTGGGCGCATACAAGCAGCCCATCATGCCAAGTATATCTTACTCCATGAACCCTCGTTCTCTCCAAATACAGCTTCCAAAAAATGGGACTAATTAGCCTTGTCCATTATCGCTACCGTAAGTTGCCATCTAAAAAGTGGGCCACTTGTTAGATGACGCTGCTTCATTTTTGATTCAAATTGGGCTCGACAGTCGCACCTATGGTGAAGAGACAGATCTATCAATGAATGATTCAAGTAAGTCAAATCCAGTTCCGACCGACTAACCCTCTTTACAGAGTACACAGATCTATCTCTTAAGACTCCACCCGGCCTCCGGTAAATTACTTAAGCCCCATCTACCACATACTTCCATCCGATTCGATTACGCGTGCTGAACCAATTCGAAGAAGAACACACTCTACCAAAACCTATTGTCCCTCGTTGAGTTCCGGATGAAGCTTCGTCAAAGGATGCTGGCCTTGACGGATCGCTACGAATTCTCTCGGGTCTTCTTCTCAAGTTGTTTTCTGAAAACGTTTCCAGACGGTCAGTAGCATTGAAGGGTATGATATGTAAAACGACCTTCTCTAGTAAACGAATTCCGAAAGACATCCCATACAAAAAGCCCTCTTGGATCGAATATCCCGATACTGAAAAAAGGACTTCTAAAGCCCCGGCATCACCCACTTCTAAGATCAGTGCCAATGGTAAACGCTTTTTTATTAAACCCTTCCTGCCGTCCACGACAAGACTACCAAACGTGGTGATTTGAGGTAAATGCAGTTGACGAGAAGTACCTTGAAAGACTAATACCTGCTATTTCATAGAGGGAAGCCCTGTATACAAGTAAGAGTCATGAGTTAGAAGCAACGGAAAAAGACCGCAGGTGGTTTGATAGTTTATATTGCTGAACCATGACTTGGAGCTTGAATGAAAGCAGCGAGGATTGAGGAAGAATGAGGAAGCGGATGTTGTGCAAGACGATGGAGAAGACGTTGGCGTAGGGATAGAGGTTAGAGGAGGGAGAGAAAGGTTTGAATGATTGGGGTAGACGGATAGGGTGTATAGAAAAGAGGATGCGTTGGTGATTGGGAGCAAGGACGAGGCTTCTTTTGCGAATGTTGCATTCATGAGACATGTAGTGTGAAGTAGCAGTTTTTTTGGGAGGGAGAGCGCGGATTGAAGAGACTTGACGGGGTGACATGGTGGGAGAATGATTCGGGCAAAGGAGAAATATGAGCGAAGGGAATGATGAGTGGGTATATGCATGCCAGTTTGAACGATTTGATAGCAGTATCGGTGTAAGTAGTAGATTTTCGTGTGTCACTCATGCAACAAGTTTATGGACGGGATTACATACATCTCGAGTAAACACCAATCGTTTCTTCATCCCAACACGGCCTGACCCAGATCCCTCTGTGGACATTTCAACCTCTGCATGTCCCAGAACCACGTAATCGACGTAAAGAGAGTGACTCTAAGCGTAAAAGGCACTTGACTTGCATATCTACAAAGCGATTGGTTCTTGACTTGATGAATCGGTGCTCTTTGCGACCTCGACAACGGCGAAGCGATGAGAGCAGATGAGGATGAAGCAGTTGATGTTGATTGACATCACTCGTCGTGTCTAGACCACTTTTACTGGATATATAAGTCCGTACAAATATATCGTCATACCATGTGATATCACGTGATGAGCCCAGGCCGTCAAATCGAAAAGAACTCGATCGCAGAAGTTACTTTAGCTGCCGCCGGTAAATAAATCGTGAATCGTGAATCGAAAAGCAAATCGTACCGTACCGTTCGACTGGGTACTCCCGACTCCGTCGCTTACTTCTATAGACTTCTCTGTCTATCCATCTGTCTCGACACCTCCAAGTCGTTGTCTCCATCCCTCAAGCTTCTCTATCTCCGATTATACTAATGAAATGCCCGACTGCCCAACCTCAAATGCCAGTCGCACACGAACCTTTCCTCCCAATATCCCTTTCGTTCTTTCTTATTGATACTCATATGCTCAATGTCTTACCTCAAAAAACCGAGTGCTCTCGATATAGCCCAAATGATTCAACTCTCATTGCACTATTATGATTTAAATGGTACATTGCATAACATTCCCTAGTAAGTTTTTTTTACCATTTCCGAGTCGTTCTGCTGATAAAAACATTATCATACAGCCCCCATGAAAATGGACAACCAGTCCACCCAGCTATAATTGTCGAACGAATCCAAAACGAACGACTCGGATACGATTATCGATGTGCATGTATGAGGCCCGATGCACCGATTCACCTTTTAGCCCAGGCATGGACTGCTCCTGCCAATTGTAAAAATCCATCCTCTGCCAACCGATCTTTTATTCGATGCAGGAGATCGAAGGGTTTGAGGTGTGGTTACTTCAGTGAGTTTTAATTTACCTTTGATCACCATATGTACTGATCTTTTCTTTGTTATAGTCGATCTAACTGCTCTTTATGAAGATGCTTTACTCGTCACTAAAAAACCGGCTACCTCTACCTCAAAGTCCACTTGTATCGAACCTCGCTTACCCCACACTTCCTCTTTATCGAAGTCTACTAACTCCGAGTCATCGAAGTCTTCCAACTTGAAAATCAAACAAGAACCTGTTGGTGTCGAGGTTATCGATTTAACTGTTGAACATGAGAAGCCAAAAGTCGACAGAAAGGGCAAGAGAAAGGCAGATGTCCTTGACCTCACTGGGGATAGCGACGAAGACCATGGTATTGTGATCATACTGTCTATCCCAAATTACGAGACACTGACTCACGATACTTATTTTGTATCCAGATATACAAACTGTGAGGACTGTATAGATAGTTCGTACATACATATTAGACACTCATCTTATCTTTCATGTAAATAGTTACAAACAAGATATATTGCTTTACTCCTGAACCATGACGTGTGACCTCTAAAGACTATAGAGGCCTGCGCGCCCGTTCCACCCTCTAGCTTATCCCTAGCCCTGGCTGAGCATCCATCTAACTGCTCCCCAGTCGAGGTATTCGGTCGCTATGCCGGCGTCATGGCTATCCCGGGTTACCTCTTCGGAGGTCTCCCTCGTGTACACGTGTTCGGACCTACGGGATCTCCACGTTATCCACGAACGCTTCACAGTGGTGGGGGTACCGTGGATTCCGTGTCCGTTCAACGTGCACTGGAATCCAAAGCTGGGACGAGCGTCTTCCGCTCTTCCAGCTGGTTGGGAACGAGCGTCTTCCGCTCTTCCCTCTCACCCTGTACAAAGAGTAGCTCTCGCTTTCTCTTTCTGTCGGAACGAGCGTCTTCCGCTCTTCCTGCCAGTCTGAATGTAGCGATTACTCTTTCGCTAGGTTAGAGTCTAACCTTTGGACGAGCGCCTTCCGCTCTTCAAGGTGTCGCTAGCCTATCTCTTTTTTCTTATTTATTACCTCAAGAATCGTTCTGCTCTCCCGCTAAAGCTATCACTCGCTATTTCATGAGTAATGAATACTCAGTCCATGGAGTATTTCGCGAATTCTACACCATCGAGAGGTGTGTTCCGCTTGTTCTAACCTTTGACTAATTAGATCTCTACCACTACTTAAACCCTCGCTACATTCTGGGGGGCTTGTCGCTCTCGACTCCGTTCTGAGTTGCCACGTCGATGCCTTCTACTCCGGAACCCAAGACTAAAAGGAAGAAACAGTCCAGTACTAACCCTGGTTCCAAGCCTTCCTTGCCCTCTAATCTCGTAGTAACTGGACACAACACTCGTTCCTCTTCGCATACCGCTCACTCTCAATCTCACGCCAACGTCTCGTCTCCTCGTTCCTCTTCAAGTCAAAACCTAACCTCCCTTCTTCACCCTTGAACATCCTGTTCCGAAAGTCTAATCCTGTTGAGTCAGAAGTTGCGATCCCTATGACTCAATTAGGCCCTTCTCCTGGATCGTCGAAGGATGTCAAAACGGATTCGATCGTATCCAAGGGTAAAGGAAAGGAACCCCCTCCGGACCCTCCTTCTCAAGTTAACCAGTCTCCTCCCTCCTCCACGTCTACTATCAAGAAGTCAACTAAAGTCGTCACCGTCGAAGCTTCGTCTTCGAAACGACAAACGCTCCCTCTGACTGCGACAGTGGAGGAAGTTCCTGATTCTCCTTCAGTCGAAAGTGAAAGGACTTACACTTCGGCAGCCGAAGAAGAACAGGAGACAGCCAATCCTAGAAGCGAGCACCCGTCTGCTCCTTCTACGGACACTTCTCCTCTTACTTCTTTGGGTTCATCCAGTCGGGATAGTGGGACGAAGGAGGAATCTAGTAAAACAGCTGAGGGAGAAAAGGAAGAGAAGGAGGAGAAAGAAGAGAAAGAGGAAGAGAGTGAGGAAGAAGAGGAGGAAGAGGAGGAGGAGGAAGAAGTAAACAACGTTCCCTCTTACCCTCCTGTCCTGCTTAGGTTCAGCGAAGTCATCATCTTATTTGACGAACCTATTGAGACTTCTATCACTCGGTACTACCTTGCTTACGACCCGTTAAAGGATCCGGACCCTCTCGAGAAGTATGGAGTTCTTCCCAGCGGTAATCTACCTGATAGATCGCTGGAAGAGTCCGATATTTTGAGAGACGCTCTCACCAGGTGGGAAGGCAGACATTTAGCATATCCTTTCGGTACCGAGTTCGACAGCGTCAAATCGTTCGCTACGGTCTTTTGTGAACAGTACTACGACTATTCCTCCTTAACCGAGATTGCTCCTCGTCCGAAGATGCGTCAAGATACTAAGCTATGGTCTGTAGGAGCTAATATTCTTATGGCCGTCGGTCACATGAGCCTAGGGATTAAGCAAACACTAAATGCTCTTATCCGGTTCATGGACCCTTCTACAGACCTGGCTTTTGTTCTTGACCCAGAGTTCAAATTCCTTCGGATACTTGAGGAACACCAAGACCCGAGCGTAGTACTCCTCACGTTGCAAACCTTACAAACGAGAACATTCGTCGCCGTAAAAAGGATCAATGCTTATTTGCGCTTCGTTCAAATGCGATACGTTCAAGTCGAGATCGATGACCAAGAAAGGGTAGAATCAGTTTACTCTACCGTCCCCTCAGAACGAGCCGTCTTCGGAAAGGAATCTGGAGAGGAGGAGGTTGCTAAACTTCTGACGAGGCCTCAATATCAAGCTGTTGTAAAGGACGACTCGAACTTAGTCCCTCGTCTACTACAACCCTTGATAGAAAAGGGTTATAAACCTCGCCAGGAATACTACCAACCGTCTAAGTTCTCCTTTCACGTGAAAAACCCTCCTACCGGCTCTATCTCGGAAGCCTTACCTCTGGGGAGGAACTCTCAACGAACTGTTCGTGCGTCTAATCCGCACAACAATTCTATTCCCCAATCCAGAGAAGAACTTCCCGAGATATTCCGTGTACTTGAATACCAGAGGAATAAGGCCAAAGTTCCTATGCCCGAATCGCTATCCGCTATTCGTCCCAACAAACCGGTACAGAAGTTTCCTGGGTTAGACGACCTTGGTGACGAAGTACCTTCCAGAGAAGAAACCACTAATAACCTCTTCGCACGATCAGAATCTGGGGGGCCACGTGTTCAACGTTCTAATCTATCCGCCTCTCAAGCAGATATTCCTCCTAATCAACATTGGACTAGCTACACCTATCAATCCGCTCCTCAAAACAACAGGGAACTTCCTAGAGAAAGAGAAGGAGATCACGCGAGTAACCAGAAAAGATCGGTTCAATTCAAGGATCTTCCCCCTCATATGGATCCTACCAGCAGTAGTGGTTTCCCTTCCAACTCCAGAAGACCTCATCATGGCCCTTCAGGAGGAGGATTTCCTTCTACTCCTTCAAGAGGTAATGGAGGACTCCCTGGAAATGGTGGAGGACCTCCCTCTGGTCATCCTGGAGGCAATGGAGGTTTTCCTGGAAGTGGTGGAGGACCTCCCTCAGGACCTCCTGGAGGAGGCGGAGGATTCCCTAGTGGTGGTGGAGGACCTCCTTCAGGTCCCCCTGGAGGTAATGGAGGATTTCCCGGAGGTGGTGGAGGACCTCCCCCTGGACCACCTGGAGATGGTGGAGGTTCTGCTCATGATTCTTTCGGAAGTCGTAGAGGCTACTCTCAAGGTTGGCCCGGAGGAGATCCGCCAGACGATCCAGGTTCGGGTAACGGCGCTGCGAATAATCCGCACCCTCCCAAAGATCCTGGATCATCGTCTTGGCAATTCAATCCGAAGATCAGTACCAGTATCATTCCCTCCTGGGACGGTGAAGGCGAAACCCTTATTGACTACATTATCACCATGAACGAGATAGCGGAGAAATCGGAACAACTGAGTCAAGGACTAGCAGTTTGGGCTCCGTCTAAATGGAGTGCTAAAGCTAAAGATTGGTGGGAAGCCCTTTCCCCAGCTTCACGTCAATTCCTTAGGCAAGATTGGAACAAACTCCTCTTAGGAATCCGCGACTTCTTCATGAACACAGAATGGAAGGCCCACCGCAAAATGGAGTTTGAAGATATGACCTTCAGGCAAAAGGGACACAGCCTCGAGTCCCCCGTACAATATATTCAAAGACGCAAACGTTACGCTATTATATTGTACAATGCCAGCGAAAACGAAGGGTCCACTCTTATCACTATCATTCTCTACAACATTCCGAGTTCGTGGAAGGCGACTCTTAATCCTCGAACTTGTCCAACGGTGGATCAACTAGTCGATAGAGCTATGGAGCAAGAAGAAGCTTTGATAGCTATTTGGAGGAGTTCCGGGATGCTGGAGAAGTTGTATCACCAAAGCGAAGGATCCACTAAGAACAAGTCTTACTCGAAGTTTCGAAAAAGGGCCTACGCTTCAGACGGAACGATCTCCGCGAAAGTCGATGAACCGGACGATGAAGACTCTCTCTCCGAGGAAGAAGCTCCAAGGGAAGCTCAAGCGGCGGACAGTTCGAAGCGTGCTAAATCAGCACCTTCGTCTCGTCCTCCGTGGCCTAAGCAACCGGTTTTCGAAAAGGATGACTCGGTTAAAAGCAAATCGAAACCTCCGGGAGACTGTTACATTTGTGGTTCGTCGCTTCATTTCGGTAGACAATGTAAGATGTATGGGACTTGGCTAGGTCTGAAGAGCCAGAACAAAGTTCGTGCTATGGCTACCGACGCTCAGATAGAAGAGAACGATCAGTTGTACTTTACCTTACTTGAGCAATCTGAGGATGTTATGACTGTTTTGATTGAGGATATTACTACAAACTCGCCCTCTCCGGATCGACGTGCTTCATCAGCACTTGACTCGGATAGCGATACCTCTTCCTCTAAGGAAGCCTTCATGACGAATAGCTATCGGTTCGCCAGCAAAGCTCACTTCTCGCGTTCATCTCCCACAAATCGCAATGAAAGACGTCGGTTATCTTTGGAGAAGAAGGATAAAGGTCTTCGACCTTCGGCTTCAAGAGTGATTCCCCGTAAGGCTATGAGAGCTTCTAGGTCCGCAAGTCCTAATATTCCCCGATCTTCAGAGGATGAGCCTTCCGTGATCATTGCGAAGAAGGCTCGTAATCTTCCTGATGGACTCGGATCCTTAGGATCGAAAGCTCTACACATTAAAGCTCGTTTAGGCTCTATGTCAGCCGACGAGATTACTGTTCGCCTTGACTCCGGAGCTGATATCACTCTAATATCCGAAGACTGTTGGAAGGACCTTCAACTCCCTACTCCCAAGTCAGGATTGCGCATGAAGCTCTACCAACTTACTGGAGAAGCAAAAGTACTGGGATATGTCCACTTCCCCATCTATTCTACTGCTACAGATGAATCAATTATTCGTTTCGATGTCGAAGCTTACGTAGTACGCAACATGAATACTTCTATCCTGCTCGGAGAAGATTTCCAAACGGCCTATGAGCTAAACATTACTCGTAATAGCTCAGGATCTCATCTAGTCTCTATAGGACAATCTCTCAAAACCTTACCGGCGTCGTCGAACAAAGACCAAGCTCTGAATTTCAAAATCCGGAGAGCGTACCCTACTCAGTCTTTTATAAAGAAAAATGCTCTCAAACGTGCCAGAGCTAGGTCTCGCAAATTCGAGTCATCGAAACCGGAAGTTTTCGCCGCCAACAATGTTATAATACAACCTGGATCAGTAGCAAATGTAAAGGTTGAAGGACCGCTAGATGGACGTTCTGATTGGTTGGTTGAAAAACTGATCATCGGCACTCAGGAAACATCAATTCTCGCAGCTCCGACTACGTTCATAGAATCCTCCAATCCTTTCATTCCCATAGCCAATCCTTCTACACGCCCTTGGATGATTAAAGCGGGAGATACAGTAGGATACCTCCTGAATCCCGTACTACTCGATAATCCAACGGAAGAGGAAGATCGCGTGCGATACTCCGCATCGATCAACCTGATCCGTTCGCAAATCCAAGGGTCTCTGAAAGCACAAGACCTGTATTATGCTAACGACGATCCTAAAGTTATGGAAGAGACGACTGAAGAGACTAACGAGCTCACTGGAGGCCCGAAGACGTCTGTCATCCCTGAAGACCAACCTAAACAATCTGCATTTCCGGCTGATGTGGCTAAGTTAGTAAACTTGGGACCGGATATACCTGAGGACATCAAACCGAAACTAGAAGCTGTCCTCAGGAAAAATTACTTAGCTTTCGGAGTGGACGGCAGACTAGGTAACATTCCTAGTCAAGTCCCAGTCAACCTGAAACCCGGAACTCAACCCATATCCCTCCCGATGTATGCTGCTTCTCCGCTAAAACGAGAAATCATAGAAAAACAGATTAATGCATGGTTGGAAGCAGAAGTCATTGAACCCTCCGTAAGCCCGTGGGGTTCTCCAGTAGTAGTAGTATACCGTAACGGGAAACCACGACTAGTTGTGGACTATAGGAAGCTCAATTCAAAGACAATTCCAGACGAATTTCCTATTCCACGACAATCGGATATCATCCAAGCCCTTTCAGGATCACAAGTCATGTCCTCCTTCGATGCACTTGCAGGATTCACTCAAATGCACATCAAGGAAGAAGATCGAGAGAGGACTGCCTTCCGTTGCCATATGGGGCTCTTTCAATTTCGTCGAATGCCCTTCGGACTAAGAAACGGTCCCTCCGTATTTCAGAGACTCATGCAAGGAGTACTCGCTCCGTACTTATGGATCTTCACTTTGGTCTACATCGACGACATAGTGGTCTTCTCGAAATCTTGGGAAGATCATCTAGTACATTTGGATAAGGTCCTGCGAGCGATATCCGCTGCCGGGATAACCCTTTCCCCTTCAAAATGTTTCGTCGGCTATGCATCCATACTACTCTTAGGCCAAAAAGTATCTCGGCTCGGCCTATCCACTCACTTGGAAAAAGTCGAAGCTATTCAAGAACTCGACAGTCCGAAATCAGTCCAAGACCTTCAAAAGTTCTTAGGAATGGTGGTCTATTTCAGCCAATACATACCATACTACGCATTCATAGCAACCCCGTTATTTTCATTGCTAAAGAAAGGTGTAAAATGGTTATGGAGTTCGGAACATGAAATAGCTTTTCAACAAGCTAAAGCCGCCTTAGCATCTGCCCCTGTACTCGGTCACCCTCAGCAAGGTATTCCGTATCGACTGTATACAGACGCCTCCGATGTAGCACTAGGAGTGTGTCTACAACAAGTACAAAAAATACAAATACGTGACCTAAAAGGGACTAGCGCCTACGACAGACTACTGAAAGCATGGGATTCCAAAGAAGCAACACCTCCACTCCTTACCACCAACTTAGGAACTGATAGTGATTCGAGCCGCGAAAAACAACAATGGGCAGAAACCTTTGAAGAAACCTTCGTATTCGTGGAACGAGTAATCGCATACTGGAGCCGAACTTTCCAACCAGCAGAGAGACGATACAGCGCAACAGAAAGAGAAGCTCTAGCCGCCAAAGAAGCATTAATCAAATTCCAACCGTTCATAGAAGGAGAAACGATAATTCTGATCACGGACCATGCAGCCCTACAATGGGCCAGAGTCTACGAGAACGCCAATCGTCGTCTTGCAGCATGGGGGGCGGTATTTGCAGCTTACCCTGGTCTTCAAATCATACATAGACCAGGCAAAGTCCACTCGAACGTTGACCCTCTATCTCGTCTTCCAAGAATCCCGCAACACGACTCCCCTTTACCTCACGAGACCCCTGGAATAGAACCGCGTCCAGAAACTCAACTTAAAGCGAAACGAGGCGAAGATAAGAACACTTATTCTCCTGCCTTAAAAGCCTCCTTTTCGGTCTCTTGGGAAGAAGTAATAGAGTCTATGGAAGCCTTTCCAGTAAAAACGAGAAGTCAAGAAAGAAAGGAAGAGGAAAGTAAGCGTGCGTCCTCCGCACCTTCTAACTCTCCCTTAAATTCTTCAGCTCTCTCGCCGACTAACTCGTCATTAGAGCGAGCGTCTTCCGCTCCTCCTTCTGAAGTGACGAATCAATCCTCAGAGCGAGCGTCTTCCGCTCCTCCTATGGAACCGTCGACTGGAATAGTTTCGGAATTGGATGAAGCTATGCCATTTCGAAATGAGAATCCTTGGTCGTTCAACAATCCTCTACAAATAATACCTGATCCGGATACATTTGATGAAGAGTGGAACAATAAATCTCATCTATTAGTTTCAGCCTCTCCTGGTATTATTAAGGAGTTCAAGAAGGGATACTTGGAGGATAAGACCTTCAAGGAACGCTACGTAGACTCTGCTAGCAATCCTCATGAACTATTAACCCCTAGCCATTTCCAAAAGGGCAGTTCGGGACTGTTGTTCTTCATAGACGCGGATTGGAATCATAGGTTATGCGTACCTAAGAGTCAAGTTTCTTTTGTGTTGAAATGGATTCATGACTCTCCCTTTGAAAGCGCTCATGCTGGCTTTCGACGTTTTCACGCTAGATTGAGAGAGCTATTCTACTGGCCGACTGTAAACAAGGACGCGGAAAGATTCGCCTCGACATGTGACGTTTGTCAGAAGATAAAGACTGACCGACAGAAACCTATAGGAGGTTTACGTCCCGCTCATATTCCTGAACGACCCTTCGCTACTGTTTCTTTAGATTTAATCACTGGTCTACCCCCTTCCGGAGAAGAAGAATTCACGGCCGTTCTAGTAATAGTGGATAAACTCACCAAATACGCTCTGTTTATCCCTACGCATAATGAACTCAGCCAAGAAGGTTTCGCTGAACTCTTCCTTAACCGTGTCATAAGAGTGTTCGGATTACCGCAACGTATCATCGCTGATCGGGATAAGAGATGGTCTACTGCGTTTTGGAAATCGTTGATCGAGCGTCACGGGAGTTACATGGCCCTAGCATCCGCTCATCACCCTCAAACTGATGGTCAGACTGAAGTTCTCAATGCTCTTATAGAGCAAATGCTGAGAGCTTACGTCGCGAAAGATAGAAATCAATGGGCTAAATGGTTACAAGAGCTAGCGTTCTCTTACAACAGCTCTGTGCATTCCTCTGCTATGCAACGCCCGGATCTACTTCTCATGGGCTATAAGCCCCAACTAGTAGCTTCTTCCATCATTCCTTCAAGGGATCCAGTCAACAGACCATTTCTACCTAGTCAACGAGCTGAAGAGTTCATTCAGGAATTGGATTACCATCGTCAATTAGCTAGAGACGCTTTGGTTTTAGCGCAGGAATGGCAAGCTAAAGCCTACAACAAAGGAAGAAGACAAGTCAAGGAATTTCAACCGGGAGATCTCGTAATAGTCAACCCTCATTCCTTGAAGTTAATTGAAAGCGAAGGGTTAGGCAGGAAATTGGTACAAAGAATGATAGGTCCCTTCGAAGTCACAGAGAAAATCAATCCTTTGGTCTATCGTTTGCGGTTACCTGACAACTATCCTATGAACCCGATCCTGAATATCGCTCACCTTCGTCTTTATCAGCCTTCTCCTCCTGAGTTTGGAGCCAGGGAACAATTACCTCCCACCAGAGACCTCTTGCAAGCTACAGAAGAGTACGAAGTGGAAGCGATCATCGGCCATAAGCTATCAAAAAGGAAGACCGGTAATCGCAGGCTTTACAGAGTACGATGGAAGGGTCTTGACCCTACAGATGATTCTTGGGTTACGGAATTCGATTTGAGGAATGCTCCTGAGTTGAAGAGAGAGTACCATAAAGTACACGGTTTGTAATATACCACGTGACCTATCTACTTGTAAATTAGCGAACACGCGTATGTAGCTCTATAGTATCAACCACCACGAAACCTCACCGAGCGTTTTATCCGCTCGTGTATTTCGGTTCGGCGCTCAAGGAACCAGGTAGCGACTTCTCGTCAGTAGCAAAAGTATTTTAGGAGCTTCCATCACAGCGCGCCCCCAGCAGGAACTGATTGTACTCGACCCGTTCATCCAGCCATCGATTCCTTTAAACCGGTACTTAGCGTAAGAGCAGACAATGCATCAAAGGACTGGAGGAGCAAATCGCGCAACTAGGAAAACAGATCTCGATGGGTCATCAAGGAGACGTGCAGAGGGAACACACTCAGTAATGACACGGTTTGCTCCTTCCCTCCCTGCAAAAGGCCTCAGAAAAGTCTTATGACTGGTCTAAGACTAGCTTGCTAATCTGAGTTTATACCAGAAGACCCTTATTTCTTAACTCCCGAAAACCACATCAGCTTTGCAGGTTACAACGGCAGCTAGGACCTTGTTCCACAACCTCCCTATCGATCCCGCCTGTAAGGACCCTTTATTCCATGATCGACCCTCAAGAACCTCATGTCAAGATGAAAGTATCATCACAGCGACAGGTCCATCCCCAGAAGAAGGCTTATTCAGTGATAGGAGGGGCTTATTCTCGGGCAGAGACCCTACTGCTTCGAATCTCGCAGCAACTTACTTCCTCAAGCTCGCATTGGTCTATCCTAGCCATCGAAGACAAGTTCCTTAGAAGATCTCAGATGCGGTCCTCGCCTGCGCCACACGACGGTTCTCCCGCTGTATCACTAGTCAAGACGTCGCTCGCCTTCTGCGAGCCGGTGCTCTTTTGCAAGGTCTTG
>ML179176.1:135901-146834 GCA_004369135.1 Dendrothele bispora CBS 962.96 | reverse complement strand
TATAACTATATGCTTGCTAGAAAAACGTAAACTAAAATTATATTTCATGTTTTACTGTTCAAATACGATGGATTTTTTTGTGAACTGTTCGATAGTTTTCCCTAAGCTTTCTTGTATGCTACCTATGAAATGTAATTGTACTTTTCCAACACCATTCATTCTTACTTCTATCTTTTTAGAATTAGCCACTAGAGTTACCCATGAACGGGTCTCGTACCTACCTTATGTGGTCGGAGTTACTATAGTAGTGTAAACAACGTGGTCATTATAACCCTAAGAACACAAAAATGGAAGAAGCAAACACACTTCGCAAGCACCTATTGCACCTCTAGGGCATCCAGGCTTGTGCACATGTGCTCCCTCTGGAGGCTTCTCCATTGGGCCCTATCGGTACTGCGGCCGTATCGCTGGCTTATGGAGCTGACCCCTCGTCAATCTACCTACGAGTCGGTCCCGATCCCTATTCGATCTCCCACCTTGCCCGCGCGTCCGGAGATATCAGAAATCTCCAGTGTACAGTACCAAGTCCTCATTTCGTTATATAGAACAAACATTGATAAATGTACTTTCTATTCTACTCACAGATTATACATACATGCTTGATAGATATGTCAGGAGTGTCACGGGGGGGTATGTATAATTATGCTTAAAAGCAAAGGAAGAGCAAGATGACCTGTCAACTCGTATTGGGTCCTAGATCGCAAGGTGAGCAATTACAAAAGACCTAGAAACTATCCATTGCCCGGCTCGTTAAAGGAACATAGCACAAAAGATCGTGGAGGAGCTGCTAAAAAGGAGAAGAAGCTTCCGACACGCCTTCTGCGAAGCTCGGATGAGTCTTCTCAAGGAAGGCAAGGCTAAGCAAGGTAGTTTGAACCACCCAATCCTCGTAGAACATCGGCAAGACGGTTACCCGCCAAAACAACCCTACTCCTTCTCGAATGCAGGAAATGAAGAGGTCCAAAGCTACGACAATTCACGGTAAGAAGCCTACGACCCCAAAGAAGACATCTCATGGTAAGAAGATCACACTAGTCGAAGTTAACTTGGTATATTGGCAGACAGCAGGTTTTCGCTACTATCCGAGATTACCGGGTACGACGAACCAGCGGCAGCTTTTTAAAACAGGTCTTAAGCTTAGGAAGAAGGAAACTTTGAGACTAATAGGCCCAATGGCGATAGAATTGTCCATTGGTAAGGTCCCAAAGCAGATATTGCCGAGCCTTCAGCAGTTCGCTCTGCAGCACTTTAGGATCCTTGAACTACTCGTAACTTCCTCGAACGAACCCTCCTTAACCTAATTACTTCAGAAGAGAGGTTTATCATAGTTTCCCTCCCTCCAAACCACTGCCGCCTAGCCCTATACCTCCTCACTGACTGCCTCCAACAACAAGGAGATTTCCGTTACCAAGGCTGAGCCAAACTCTACAAAGTAAGCACCCGTTGAGACCGACATGAAGGTCGAGACAAGCTCCTCCCCATCCAAGACCAACTTTTCTGCAACAAAGTCTGACAAGAAGTCTGGCTCGTCCTCGAAGCCTACCGTTAAGATTTAGCTGCAGGTATCCCCTCAAATGGGAAAGCAGGCGTCAGCATCTAAGAAGTCGATCCGGAAGATCTGCTCCTTCTTCTCTCCCTAGCCCCACTGGTCGACAATCTGGTCGTTAAAACCCAAAGAAGACTCCTATCTAGGTTAACCTGCGATGACGAGCGCAGACTTTAACTAGCAACCAGGTCATAGAGTATTGTCCAGGTCCTTCTGGCTTCTGAAGATATAGCACATGGTCAAGAGAGCCTTAACCGCCGAACAGAAGTTCTATGTCAAGAGAAAACGCATAGGACAGCATCATATGGTCGTCTAGAAGTAGATAGAGGAAAAAGGAAGGGTGAGCGTCGTCACGACCTGCTATAAGCAATAGGTGTCAAACTTACTTGGAAAGGGTCACGGGCCGAAGAAGCTTCAAAACCTGCCGACCCCCTTGCTACGTTCCATGGGATAGGCATTTCTAACAATCTGCTTGTCCTCCTTGACCCGACTTAAAACAGATAAACTAGTTAACAGAGTCTTGTTCTGCTTCAAAGCAGGGAGTACAGATTGGGTCCCTTCAGCACAAATCGTCGCTCTCTGCTACTAACGGTTCTAAGGAAGCGGCTCGAAAACTTTCTCCTCTTTGAGCGGTTAGGTCTTTTAAAAGTAAAACAAACAAATTACAACTATTAGTGTCTGAGTCGCTTTACTCCTGGACTCTTGTTGAACTCTTCACTGTCTGAGACTCTAGCTCGCTTCCTAAAAACTCTTCCCTACC
The DNA here is from genome assembly GCA_004369135.1 of Dendrothele bispora CBS 962.96. Classification (NCBI taxonomy): domain Eukaryota; kingdom Fungi; phylum Basidiomycota; class Agaricomycetes; order Agaricales; genus Dendrothele; species Dendrothele bispora. The sequence continues at coordinate 144,528 of ML179176.1, read as the reverse complement.
ATCCTCCTTGCAACCTTGGTTTTAGATCGAGTCACTCTTCCTTTTACCCCTACAGGCCTTGTCAAATCACTGACAAGCCAATGATGACCTTCTTTTACAAGCTGCTCCGGTGTATAGTTGTGGTTTGATTTCTTGAAAGCACGTACAAGTCAAGTTGAGGTTGAGATTGACAAACCGCGTTGAGAGACTGGAGGATTTGGATCCTTAGGATCGACACACATGAGGGATGTCGCATGTGCATGTTTTGGGTGGAAAAGGAAAAGGGTGTTTGAAGCAGCCTCAGCGCGGATACCATAAGTAGTATTATGGAAATGTCCACCATCCTTGACAGGGCCTATTCGGCTTGTGTTCCAAACAATTATAAAAGGATGGGGTGAATGTTCAAAATGTACATATCTGTCAGGATAATGAGTATGAAAATATGAAAGTATTATTATCAAACTTACCGAGCATAATTGCGGGCACATACACCTGATGGTGGTGCCATTTCAGCAGACCGAAAGACTATCTCCTCATCTTCACAAAACACAGAATACTGACCACCTCCACCTCCAGATAAAATCCCATCATCCATTCTCACCAAGTTATTAGACTCAACAAAGTCATTGAATCACCAGAGGCAGGGATACATTTCCAAATGTACAGGGGATTATTCCGCATCGGCGTTTGCAATTACCAAGGGGACCTCGCCGGGGGGGTTAAGCGGTCTATATGCCGGTTTCAGAGGCCATTGGCAGTACCGGCATCAGGTTAAAATGCTTACAAAGTAAAGGTTAGCACGGCATACTTCGGCATAAGTATTTTTTGTGGCAAATTGAGCATTTTGAGTAAAATCCAATATGGACGAGATGAGATAAAGTTGTCTCGGGTAAACTGGTGCAGTTTGATCACCTGATCACAGATCTGTTGTCCATTTTTGGATAGAGGCTGTGGCTGAAGAGAAAAATGCAAAAAACTCGCCCAGAGCTGGCGATGAAAAGTGAAAAAATTATGTAAGCATGTTTCTAGGGGTAATTTGGGGTGGGGAATTCAAATTTCCAATCAGTTCCTTGATATCTTTAGTGGTTCTTGAGATATGGGTAAATTATTGTGAAAAAAAGCGAAAAATATGTTTTTTTCCCAGGGGGATCCAAATAAAGATCACAAAAATTACCTAAGTAGGTTTAGAGGGGTAATTTTGGGTGGGGAGTTTGAATTTCCAATCAATTCTCTGATAGCTTGAGTGGTTCTTGAGATATGAGTAAATTATTGTGAAAAAAAGCGAAAAATATTTTTTCCCAGGGGGTTTCAATAAGGATCAAAAAAATTACATAAGCAGGATTATAGGCATATTTTTGGGTGGGGAGTTCGAATTTCCAATCAGTTTTGTGATATCTTTAGTGGTTCTTGAGATATGAGTAAATTATTGTGAAAAACAGCGAAAAATATGTTTTTTCCCAGGGGGTTCCAATAAGGATCAAAAAAATTACATAAGTAGATTTATAGGAATAATCTTGGGTGTGGAGTTTGAATTTCCAATCATTTACTTGATATTTTTGAGTGGTTTTGAAGATATGAGTAAATTTTGTGAAAGAAAGCCCAAAAACTTGAATGTTTTTTTTCCAGGGAGATGTAGGTAAGGGTCAAAAACATTATATAAAGGGGTTTATAGGCATGATTTTAGTTGGGGAGTTCGAATTCTCAATCATCTTCTGGAAATGTCTGGTGGTTTCGAAGATATGAGTGCATTACTGTCAAACAGATCACAACAATTTTTTTCCCAGGAGGATGCAGATAAGGATAAAAAAAAATTACATAAGTGGGTTTATAGGTGTAATTTAAGGTGGGGAGCTTGAATTTTCAATCAATCTTGTAATAGCTTGGGTAGCTTTGAAGATATGAGTAAAATACTGTCAAAGACAGGACAAGGATGTTTTTTCCCAGGAGGATGCAGATAAGGATCACAAAAAATTACATAAGGAGGCACATAGGGATTTTTTGGATGGGAGGTTTGAATTTCTAATCAGTTTTTGGATATCTTTAATAGTTTTGAGGATATGAGTGAGAGAAAGCACAGAAATGTTTTTTCCCAGGGGGATAGCGAAAAGGATCCAAAAATTCATTTAAGCAAGTCCATAGGGGTAATTTCAGGTGGGCAGTTTGAATTTTCAATAAGTGTCTTGATATCTTTAGTGGTTTTGACGATATGAGTGAATTACTGTGAGAGAAACCCAACAATGTTTTTTCCCAGGATGATGTAGATAAGGATTGACAAAAAATCTTGTAAGCAAGTCCATAGAGGTAATCTCAGGTAAGCAGTTTGAATTATTCTTAAAACATGAAATCTGAATCTCCAGCCACTTTTTTGATAACTTTACTTGTTTCTGAGATATTGGTCAATTGTTGTGAAAGTTGGTTTGAGGAGTCCTTTAGGATAGGAAATGTAGATTTCCAACCACTTTTGTGATAGCTTTACTTGTTTCCAAGATATTGGTTGATTAATGTGAAAGAAAAAGAACATAGGTATAATTTGGGCCAAATGTCACTGATTGTTGTCATCATTCCATTGACAGGTGTTGACATATTTTCTATCTGTGCTCACTAACATGTACTTTCCCTTGAGGGAATGTACCCCTTGAAAAATTAAGGAAGAATCATCATTGGTGTTGGGAGATCCAAAATTTTTGGTGGGTCTGGTTACTGCTTGTTGTTAGGATCATGTACCAGTCAGGGCCAAGTCATATTTTTACCGTTGATGAGCGACCGACGTGGGTTAGGGACCATGCTGAGTTTTTAAGGTACATGAACAGATATGGGTGATCTTTGGGAACTAGCAGGGCGTCAGCTTGCAGATGCAGTGGTAAGAAACCCTTATTGACAAGGTCGAACTTCAAGGGTAGGTACCATTGCATATATGCCATATCGGTATTACCCAGCAGGCCAGGTCGGAACTTTTGTAACTAAGGTCCAACCCCTGTCGTACATGTTTTTGTTTCGATCAGGGGGCCCTTGACATGCATCGGCACCAAGTACTATTGGTGGGGGAAGTTCCTAGGTATGATCTAGCGCTACGGTGGCCATGTGAGAGTAGTCAAGATGTATTGCTAAGACCCGTATGGCTACAGTCATAATCTAGGGATGACGTTGTGTCTCAATATTGGGATCGTGAATGTAGCCGCTCGAGTCCTTTTAACCCGACCCAGTCAGAAGAGTCTTGGAGGGTATGTGAGAAGTAACTACGCACTGGAAGGTAATTGAGGTTTACGTAGGAGAGTTTTTCTAAACAACTCTTTCGCCAGACCCCTGACGACTTTGAACGTCCTTGTATTAGGTAGGCATGATTGACAGAGGTAGCCCGTAAGAGGAACAGCCCACGCCAGAGAGGCGTGGGTGTGGTTGGCTGAACCTCGCCTTTGTTAGGTAAGTGTAGCGACTTTTATTGGTTTGAACTCCGAAAACGCAAGCCCGTTCCAAAAGGAGGTACTGGGTACACCTCGTGTTTCAGATCTAGGAAGAGCGGGTACCAGGGCCTCGCCATCCATGGTAGTCGGCTGGTATGGAGGTCAGCCACCTTGCCTAGTACTCATACCCTCCACTGCGTTGTGACAGCTGTGTAGTAAGAGGCGGGTACCGTCAGAGACGTCGCTATGTCGTGTGGGCCTCAGCCTAGGTATAGCGTTAGACGTGTGTCTTTGACCAGTCCCCGTTACCTCCTGTGGGACGTCAAATCTTTTCGGAGGGCCACAACGCGTATAAGTGCTCACATTAGCAAAACGCTAAAGACGTACTGGCTTTGTAAATCGCTACGGGCCACGTCTGTACACTATTTGCGTGGCAGACTAAACAAAAGACTAAAAGCAGGGTAAAATCATAGTACTGTGGGGTATTCAAAGTGCTTTATGTATGGGCAAGTACACAGAGACGCCCCCGGATTATAGGCGTAGGGATTTAGTCTAACTAACCGCCTCTTGGTCTTACGAATGGACTCACTATAGGAAACCAGGAGGATTTAACTGAGAGGAGTCGTTAAACCTTCCGCAGCCGGGACTGAGGTAGGAGGAAGAAAAGACCAATCCTGGTCCGCTTCCACTACGGCCAAGAACAAGGGGACTTCGTCGAGGGTTCTACAGGTGTCTTAGGCTGCCACCTCCAACTAGGGTAGCCAGTCTTCTCCCACTTAACTGACATGACCTGCTGCGACATGCTAGCACCAGGAAATCTCTAAGAACAACTCCTTTACAGCCACATACCCGGGCAACTTGTCTCCTGACATTACTTTCTCCAAAAAAGTGGACGAAGCATCACCTGGAGTTCCGGCCTGATGGCCCCTCTTTAAATGCGAACCCGAAGTGGCCTCAGACTCCGTTGCTGTACCACTCACTCTCTCCTTGTGGAAGAAGATGTATGTAGTTTAAATAACTTGCTTATAAATCAGAACCGCTGGCTAGCCACGGAGTTGATAAAGGTCAGATAACATGATTTTCTTATAATAATCAGTGTGTGCTTACGGGGTCGGCCACTGGCTACTAGCCACACGGAGCTAATAAAGACCAGATTACATACTTCGCATTGTTTGAGCAACAGGGCGTGGGGTTAGTGGCTGGAGTACTCAGGTTGGAGAGGGCCTTTTTTTTTTGTTGACATGGCCTGAACATTCTTTTGAAGCGTAAGTCAAGAGACTTTTTATTACAACCACACCTACGGCAAGGATCTCTTTGGTTCCGTAGGTGTATTAAGCCTGTAGGCACACTTAGCTATACGCGACCCCAGGAGGACAGCGTTTAGTGTCAGTTACGTGACTTATGCGATAAGGTGGCTCTCCGGGTAAGTCTCCACGCGGGAAACACCCTTAGTCCGGACGACGTTATGAGGTCCTGTAGAGACGGTCGAAGCTTTTCTAGGCCCACTTAGCGTCTGTTTCGATCTCTGTGGCATTCGACGTTTCACCTTTAAGCAGAGTCGGTAACGACACGCCTTTCTTGTAGTCTCAACAAAGGGGAATTTCTCTCCCTCCTTCGTTACAGTAGCAGACAGGTGACAGCTCTTCCTAATCATCAGTACCATGTACTTGATGAATCTTATATATTTTAATGTTTGGAGAGACGGACTGGGAGAGGTGGGCTTTCTCTTTAAACGATGAGGAACTGCGTGTACAACGAACCCTGCTGAGAGACTTTTGTTGAGCACCAGTGATGCGGTGGGAAATACGAAGAAGCTTTGCCGTAATAAGTAACTCGACACGAAAACATGCGGAAGGTGATCGAATGCCAGCTAATCTGATCATCTAGACATGTGGACCACGACATGTAGGGTACTCAAAAGTTAGCTCTGTGTTATTGGATTAATGGTGGATGGAACTGAAGTACTAGGTTGTTCAACCCATCCATGGTATTTTCACGTTATGGGAGGAGTAGCTGCTTTTGGCAAAATAGCCTTTTATTGGCGCCAACACGAAAGAGCCTTGCGGTCGCTAGCTCGACAAATACGGAGACAAGATACCTGTTACTCTTTATGCTCGAGCGGAATTATCCTTCCTGCTGAAGTTTTAAATTGTAAGTCTGGCCGCAGTCTGTTGGCACTTTAAGCTACAGAAATGGAAATACTTGCTGCCGTAAGGCATTCCGCAATGGCTCAGAAAGTTCCAAGTGTGGGACTTGGCCAAACTCCAAGACCGTAGATGGCTATGGCTCATTCTTTTGTAACGACAATGACCTGTGTTTTGCGTGAGGTACAAAGGTCTGTTCGTATTAGAATCTCATAAGTGCCGCAGTTAGTAGAGGAGGCAGACCTTTTACAAATGGCCCAACCAACCGCTGAGTTCTCACCGATCAAGTAGCGGTAGTCTCGGGAGCCTCAGATGAACTTACTTAGAGACCTTTCGTTGTTCGTTCTACTTGACCGCATATATTGTGATCATGCCTGTGAATGAGGAAATCTGGCCTGGGGTATGGACACCAGTAGGTGTCTTCAAAGACGTGAAGCAAATCAAGGGAATCTTCAGTACAACTTTTGCCAAATCAGCTTGCTAACTGCCTAATTAAAAAAAAGGTTGTGAGCTAGTGCACTATACGTCTATTCTATTCTATGCGACTGTTTAGTTTGTTCTATTGCAATGTTTAATGTCGTTGGTCAATGATACACTGCTAATAAACCGATTCATGTTTTAAACTTCTTATGTTTTTTCATACATGTTTCCCGTGTCATTACTAATTTCCGTTCCGCGCGTTGAACGAAATTAGTACTGACACGTTTTCTTTCGATGCCTTTTCATGTATATCCCGGTTTGATTCTCTTTTCTTCATGTGTATCCCGGTTCGACTCTCTTTCGTTTCGCCTTCCACCAGTCGTAGGTGCAGGTCGAGCACTACTCATGAATTGAACCAATTTCTATGTGGACGGACTGCGTAAGCAGAATTCAGTCATGTTCAGGGTTAGTTTTCACTTTTCTTACATGATGGTATCTTGGTAAAGGGGTTTTTTTAGGTAACCTTTCCTCACGTTGGAGTCTATTACATCTTCAGTCATAACTCGAATGAACATGACGACTTTTCTGAATGGTGCGGGAGTCGGCTATGACATTATGTAAAGATTTACATGTCCCCTAATAAGGCGTAGCCACAAACGTTAATGGTTCCCCTGGAGCGGCCCCCCCAATTCGCCAGATATACGGCCAAAGTTTCCGGTGACCGTCGTGGCCGTAGTCCGATTTTACGAATGTTTCATTTCCATTCGTGCCGTATGAAGCCGTATTCATAAAAAACACCGTTTACACAAAAAACACCGTTTAACTCGTAAAACTCATTTTAGGCTATACCTGCTCTACTCTATTTCAACAGAGCCCATTTGACCACGTCAAACTAGTGGACTAGTGTCTAGACAACAGGTAAAAACCTATCCCCGACACCGACTTCTCTTTTTACGTTTTTTGAGCGGGTCTCGGCCGCTACTTTTCACTTTTTTAATACATTCGTACAAAGATCCCCATTAAACCCCACCCCTTAAGTTTAAAGGTTAGTCAAGAAACTATAGAAATCACCAAGAACTCTATACCCATTTAATAACACTTTTTTTCGCTTTTTATACAAAAAAAGGGTCCCCCTAGGTTTATTTCTAGTGTTTTTAATGTATTCATCCAAATATCCCCATTAAAACCCACCCCTCAAACTTAAAGGTTAGTTAAAACACTATAGAACTCACCAAGAACTCTATACTCATTTAATAACACTTTTTTTCGCTTTTTATACAAAAAAGGGTCCCCCAAGGTTATTCCTAGTTTTTTTAATGTATTCGTCCGAATATCCGTATTAAAACCCACCCCTCAAGCTTAAAGGTTAGTCAAAACACTATAGAAATCACCAAGAACTCTATACTCATTTAATAACACTTTTTTCGCTTTTTATACAAAAAAGGGTCCCCCTAGACTTATTCCTAGTTTTTTTAATGTATTCATCCAAATATCCCCATTAAAACCCACCCCTCAAGCTTACAAGTTAGTCAAGGAACTATAGAAATCACCCAAACCTCTATACTCACTTAACAACACTTTCTTTCGGGTTTCCACAAAAAAAAGGTCCCTCTACGTCTATTGCCAGTTTTTTTAATGTATTTCCCCAAGTATCCACACTAAAATTCACCCCTCAAGGTTAAAGGTTAGTAAAAACCTATAGAACTCATAGAAGCTTCTATATTCACTTTATGACAGTTTCTGTCCTGTTCTTACAAAAAAGGGTCCCCCTACATCATCTATTTTTAACTTTTTTGTAGTACATTCGTTCAGGTAACCCCATTAAACTCCACCCCTCAAACTTCAGTGGAAGTGAAGGAAATCACTAAGGATTCTATAATCATTTTAATGACACTTTCTTTGGTGTCTTTACAAAAAGAAGGGTCACCCTACGTTTATTTCTAACTGGTGTCAAATATATTCGTCCAGATATCCTCATGAGATCTTACTCTTTCAACTTAAAGGTGAGTTAAAACACTATCGAAGTGACCAAAGGTTCTATAACCGGTTGATGACACTTTCTTTCGTGTGTTTACAAAAAGGGGACCCCTATGTTTATTCCTAACGTTTAATAAATACAGTGGGTCAAACACTTTATTACACTTCACATTAGTAGTTGAAACACTTAAGAAATGGTCAGGAAACCGTTTAGTGACAGTTTCTTTCGTGGTTTGACAAAAACGGGTCCGACCCCCTTAGGTTATTCCTATTCGTACGAAGACTCCAGATTAAAAACTATAACATGTGTAATCTTAACGATAGTTCTAAATCAAATGTGTCTGTTAGTACAACAGGTTTGATGAACGACTCATTCCTTCTAGAAAAAAAACGAGTCTCGAGTTCGTAACCTATATAGACTTTATCATTACTATCTCATTATAGTTTGATACCCATTGAAGAACTTATTATAATTCAATGGGTATAGGTTGACATCTTGATGTATTAAAGTACTGTTCGTAGTAAAGAGTGGATATGAGTACATAAGTTAAATGTCTTGTATACCTCACCCTTGTATCAAAGATTGGTGTAAAGTCCAACACGAGAGTCTACCATCCAAATACGTTACTTGAAACAAATTTGAAAACCAGTATGGGTGTAAAGATATTACTGGTAGTAGTCTTTAAAAGTTCAAGATTGTCTTACC
>ML179176.1:27156-135876 GCA_004369135.1 Dendrothele bispora CBS 962.96 | reverse complement strand
AAAACTTATGAATTCTTTACAGTCGCAGAGGGTATATATTGTGGAAAAGTATCAGTTGACACGAAAATCTCTAAGCGTATAGCTCCGAAACCTGTTTTTGATACAAGATAACTATACAGTAGATCTACTCGGAGTCGATTTCACTGGGGTTCAATCTATATTAACGGCAGGAGTGGAGTAAGATTACATAAGATTTTTTTTCGTCTTTTGCAGAACAGGCCCTAAGTGGCCTTCTGCAATGGTATCTACTTGGACGCTGGTCTTATAAATCTTGTCATGGCGAAGCCGTAGCTCAGATTTAAGTCACGCATAGTTCACGAGTGCTGTTCAAAAAGTTAAGCTATTCACGAGTGCTGTTCAAAGAATTAATTAATCCCAAACGCGTCCTCGTGTACAGACGTGTCTATGAGCTTGCTGTTGACTTTAAGGTGACCTCTGACCTGTCTTATCTGATAGACTCTGCAGCAGTAGTGCTGTGGGGAATGAAAATACGGAAAGCGCACGTTCGGGGTCGGGGATATTTGCCATTTACGATGGCTTACAAAAGCCGAACTCTGAGAAGTCATATGACAGAACATCCAAGTGGGCAAAAAGTGTGGGAAGGAAAGCGCACGTTCGGGAGTCGGGATCCTGCCCAAAGTGGTATTCGAATATTTGCCATTTACGATGGCTTACAAAAGCCTAACTCCGAGAAGTCATATGACAGAACATCTAAGTGGGAAGTGTGTGGGAATATTAAACTATGGAAGGCGCGTTCATGCGTCGGGATCCTCCCCAAAGGGGTATTTGAATCGATATATAAGTCCGTACAAATATATCGTCATACCATGTGATATCACGTGATGAGCCCAGGCTGTCAAATCGAAAAGAACTCGATCGCAGAAGTTACTTTAGCTGCCGCCGGTAAATAAATCGTGAATCGTGAATCGAAAAGCAAATCGTACCGTACCGTTCGACTGGGTACTCCCGACTCCGTCGCTTACTTCTATAGACTTCTCTGTCTATCCATCTGTCTCGACACCTCCAAGTCGTTGTCTCCATCCCTCAAGCTTCTCTATCTCCGATTATACTAATGAAATGCCCGACTGCCCAACCTCAAATGCCAGTCGCACACGAACCTTTCCTCCCAATATCCCTTTCGTTCTGTTCTGTAAATTGAATACATGAGTATAGGTGCGAAAATGATGCTTGTCATGAAATTATGTAGTTCTACAGTTGGATATGGGTAACTTAATATTATTCAAGTCTCATTGCCCATATTTTGATATTACTCTATGGTTACTATTTCAGATATATCCATTGCTTGAGCTCTGAGTTTTTTTTACCAGATCTTCCTTAGTCAGTTCGTAGTTTGTACAACACAATTGTCTGTACAGCCCCCATGAAAATGGACAACCAGTCCACCCAGCTATAATTGTCGAACGAATCCAAAGCGAACGACTCGGATACGATTATCGATGTGCATGTATGAGGCCCGATGCACCGATTCACCTTTTAGCCCAGGCATGGACTGCTCCTGCCAATTGTAAAAATCCATCCTCTGCCAACCGATCTTTTATTCGATGCAGGAGATCGAAGGGTTTGAGGTGTGATTACTTCAGTGAGTTTTAATTTACCTTTGATCACCATATGTACTGATCTTTTCTTCGTTATAGTCAATCTAACTGCTCTTTATGAAGATGCTTTACTCGTCACTAAAAAACCGGCTACCTCTACCTCAAAGTCCACTTGTATCGAACCTCGCTTACCCCACACTTCCTCTTTATCGAAGTCTACTAACTCCGAGTCATCGAAGTCTTCCAACTTGAAAATCAAACAAGAACCTGTTGGTGTCGAGGTTATTGATTTAACTGTTGAACATGAGAAGCCAAAAGTCGACAGAAAGGGCAAGAGAAAGGCAGATGTCCTTGACCTCACTGGGGATAGCTTACGATGATGTTTTTTCAATTTTTATCTACTACATCCCCCTGGGAAAAAACATTCTTGTCCTGTCTTTGACAGTATTTCACTTATATCTTCGAAGATACTCAAGATATCCAAATAATGATTGGAAATTGGAACTCCCCACTTAAAATCACACCTATGAACCCCTTTATGTAATTTTTTTGACTGTTATCTGCATCTCCCTGGAAAAAAACCCTTTGGGCTTTCTTTCACAACAATTCACTCATATCTCCAAACCCACTAGAGATATCAAGGAACTGATTGAACATTTGAACTCCCCACTCAAAATTACCCCTATAAACCTACTTATGTAATTTTTTTGATCCTTGTTCAGATCCCCCTGGGAAAAAACATATATTTTGCTTTTTTTCACAACAATTTACTCATATCTCAAGAACCACTAGAGATATCACAAAACTGATTGGAAATTCGAACTCCCCACCCAAAAATATGCCTATAATTCTGCTTATGTAATTTTTTTGATCCTTATTGAAACCCCCTGGGAAAAAATATTTTTTCGCTTTTTTTCACAATAATTTACTCATATCTCAAGAACCACTCAAGATATCAGAAAATTGATTGGAAATTCAAACTTCCCACCCAAGACTACCCCTATAAACCTACTTATGTAATTTTTGTGATCTTTATTTGGATCCCCCTGGGAAAAAAAGATATTTTTTCGCTTTTTTTCACAATAATTTACCCATATCTCAAGAACCACTAAAGATTGAAGAACTGATTGGAAATTTGAATTCCCCACCCCAAATTATCCCTAGAAACATGCTTACATAATTTTTTCACTTTTCATCGCCGGCTCTGGGCGAGTTTTTTGCATTTTTCTCTTCAGCGCAGATCCCCTATCCAAAAATGGACAACAGATCTGTGATCAGGTGATCAAACTGCACCAGTTTACCCGAGACAACTTTATCTCATCTCGTCCATATCGGATTTTACTCAAAATGCTCAATTTGCCAGAAAAATGAGTTTGCCACAAAAAATACTTATGCCGAAGTATGCCGTGCTTACCTTTACTTTGTAAGCATTTTAGCCTGATGCCGGTGCTGCCAGTGGCCTCTGAAACCGGCATATAGACCGCTTAACCCCCCCGGGAGGTCCCCTTGGTAATTGCAAATGCCGATGCGGAATAATCCCCTGTACATTTGGAAATGTATTACAGTATCGGCTGTTCAATGTATCAATTACCTCGTCAGGAAAAATGTTACAGGCCAGATTCCACAAAAGAGCAAATGCTGATGCTTGCTGATACCGGAGTGAGGCAATATCATCATCAGTTAAACCAGGTTTTGTAAAGTTTCTAGCCCAATCAAATTGGACACTAGAGCGGTTTCCTGCAGACATGCCTGCAAGGGAAAGAATACCTGGATCATCCATCTGGAATTGTAACATGAGATATATAAAGGCGAAAGCAAAAAAATGCGCACCCGGATATTCCGACATGAATCTGTACATTTAATAACAGCTTCATCGGCACTTTTGACAAGCTCAGGGTAGGGACAAGCATCCCAAATGACAGCCATGATCAATGTACCTAAAGAAGATTAGAGAATAATAAATTACAAGTCCAAAGAAACACTAACCTTTCTTGTCATGAAAAACAGCAGACTCGTTGGCCTTGACATTATGTGGTATCATTTTTGGATCAATCAGGACTACTGGTTTACGGGAATTTCGCTTGTCTGCCATCTTTCGCTCCTTATGATGTTTAGTCCAGATCTTGTGAGCTCTGCGGCTTTCGGTAATCCATGTCCCAAGCCGGGGAAATGGACCAGCGGCAAGAGGCTTCACAATGGTGACAGGGATCTGTGAGAAGATAGCAGAGCGCTCATTTTGATCACCCTTCGAACCAAGTACCCTCCCATATTTTCTTCGCAAGTGATTTGCTTTGATTACGCGCTCTCGGCGGACACGAAGAGCACTAGCAATAGCAATCGGCAAATCTGTTTTTTTGTCGGCCCATTGAGAGAAAGCGCGCACAAGATTGTCAATGGTGAAAAGACGTGGATTTCTTAAAGTATTGAGAACATGTCGGCCAACATGTCGAACAAATAAATTATTGTGTCGTTTGTATGTCTTTGAGGGGTCAGAAAAGAACTCGAGTGCAGATAGAGCTAGGGGATTTCTGCACATAACTTCACTGGAAAATTTATCGAAACCAGCGTCAGTAGGACTGGAGGGGGGGTGATGAACACGACGGCCACGGCCCATGATGTTGGTAACAAAAGAAGTACTGAGAACTCAACCACAAGTTTAAGAAGCAAAACCAAAGGAATTACACACCCGGAGTTAATGACCGCACCGGCTAAACGGAAATTATATTTATACCCGGCTAATCGGAACTTAAGCCAGCTAATCGGAACTTATAATAAAACCGGCTATTCGGAACTTATAATAAAACCGGCTAAATGAACTTATAATAAAGCCGGCTAAATGAACTCTTTTTTCTTTTCAACCACGACATTCCACAGAACTTCTCCCCCCAATCTCTAGCCAGACTGTCGACTCGAGCGTCTCATGTAGCGGGCCCATCGATTCCGGCTTATGCTAGAGATTTTGGAGTGGAGAACTCAGGATAGTCTGTTGGTGCCAACATTTTTTTGATTTTTTTATACCTCAAGTCAAAAACTTCGTAGCAAAACCATCTCTGGACCGATTTGGATGATTCTGGACTCGGCCCCAATGTTTTTTGAGTTGCAAAATCGATTGGAAACAATAGCAGAGCGTGCGGATGAGCGGTTCTCAAGTTAGAGGCAAACCTCCTGCTGGAAACTTCAAAATTCAATTGTAGAGGTTCCAGCGGTTGAAAGATCTTCAAGTGCGTCCATTACTCCTTTTTTGATGTCTATTTACTAAATTTAAAGTTTCATGCCCTTCGGGCTTTTGGTTCTTTTTGTAGGTCCATGCTGTCTTTCTCCCCCCTCTCTCTATACCTCCCATGACAAGTATTGGGCCATTCTGAATGGTTCTAAGCTTGTTTTAGTGCTTCACCACCTCCTCTAATCCATTTGCATGCAAGATGTTGGGCTTTTGGATGGTACCAAATAGACCATGCAACCACCCCCCACCCTCCTCCCTCCACCTACCCTACAACGAGTTCCAGGTGGAATTATATACCCCTGGACTCGTTTCCTAGGTTATTTTGGTCGTAGAATCAATTGGTGAAACTCGCACAGCGTGCGGATTAGCGGTTCTCAAGTTAGAGGCAAACCTCCTGCTGGAAACCTCAAAATTCAATTGCGGAGGTTCCAACGGTTGAAAAATCTTCAAGTGTGTCCATTACTCCTTTTTTAATGTCTATTTACTAAATTTAAAGTTTCGTGTCTTTCGGGGCTTTGGCTCTTTTTGTAGGTCCATGCTGTCTTCCTCTCCCCTCCCTCTACACCTCCCGGGACGAGTATTGGGCCATGTCAGTCTACATATTCCATTTTTATCATACTATATGATCTAACTACTCTGACCGACAGTTCGTTAAACATTATCCAGGTAAACAAGTTCTCGCCTGCTTCCTCGTCTGCTTCTGCTCGGCAGATGGCTGTCTGAGCCGCTTCTCAGGCTGGTACGATCGTCCAAAAGGCCCAGCTCTGATGGGTCTGTCGCTCGAGGGGATGATAGATGGAGTTGGATTGAATGGGGGTAAAAGGTTTGATGACTCAGAAACAAAGGTCTGGTTCGAACTAGTTGCAGTGCTCGATGTCGGGTCGTCAATTGTCAATCTTGGATTTCTAGATGGTATTGGAGTCGCTTCTGCATCCTGTAGGACTCCAATTGGATGTGAGACTGTTCTGCGCATCTGCCGTGGTTCGGTTGACTTTACAGGAGTCGATGGCATGGAATTGGTGTGGGGTTGGGAAATGGGAGAGGGTGAGTCTGTGGTGAGAGTCGAAGCCCTTGAAGGAGAAGAATGTAGGGAAGTTTCTTGTCATAGGTTTAATGTACCAATGCGCTGTTCAATACTTGTAATTAATGTCACGAACTTGGAAAAATTGTTGTTTGAGGGAAGAGAATCGATATCGTGCAAGACTTGATCGATACGAGCTAGTTTTGGAAGTATTGCAGCCACTTCGAACTCGAGAATGGTTTTATTTTGGAAGTTAATAGACTCCCATTGCTCCTGAATATCATGTCAGTTGAAATTTCAAGATATTACTTCGAAAATAAGTAAACCTTGTTACTAATGACTGGCTCTGCTGCATCTTCAACATCATTCTCATCCTCTCCACAATCTGAAGTTGGGTCGTCAAAATCATTACCTTCCTCCACATCAAGATCATCACCGAGAGTGGTCATGTCATTTGCAATGAACTGGAGATTGACTAGGTCTGGTCCTGGAATATCTTGTGGATCGCATTCGGGGGGTTTATCTTCAGGTCGTCCTTTCTGAATTAATAAAGCTTCTCCGACTGAAGATGGATAGACAAAAGCAGGAAATTTGTTGATTATCAGCCAGTTGTCGACTATGATTCGCAATGCTCGCAAGTGCTTGCAAGCACCTCCTCTGGACTGGAAGTCGGGACAAGTACAAAGGGCTTTACCATTGTGCTGAATCTCCACAGTATAAACCGCGTGACCAGTTGAGGATTGACAGGTAGCCCTGAAAGTTTGCTTGTCGCTAGCAATGTCAATCAAGTCTCCGAAAGACTGTGCTCGTAGTACCTCGAGTGCTCCCTGATCTCTCGATGCATCCTCTTTCCACCAACATACCCTTGTCTCTGCCTCTTTCTCCACATTTTTTTTTATCTTGCCATGCTTTTTCCATCTCAATGATATCTCCAGTACCACCAGTAACCTTGCTAAACCGCTCTCTACACCAATCGTTATACTCTTTCCTTGCTCGTATTTTTCGATAAACATTGGGAATTATTTCGGTAATGAGGACAAAAATGAGAGTGTCAAACCAAAGACGATGTCCTGAGTGAAGCCAAGCTGTGATTTCTTTTCACTTGAGAACACAGTTGAAACTTTCAAGGTGATTTGTGGTCGTGAGGACACCTTCAACTGGAATTTTGAGAATATTCGCTGCAGCTGTTCGGTTATATAACGACCAACTTTTCCAGAGTGCTGTCGGCATCCAGTTCGAAATGAAGTAGTCGATGTGTTTGATACCTCCATTAACAGCCTGTCCACCGAGACCCTGGCTCTGGAGGTTCTCGAGGTAAAGCCTCTCGGCATGGAGATAACCAAGGGCAATGTCGTAGTCGATTGTATCAAGAAGTCTAGAATAAAATCAGTAAGGTATAATATTAATACTTATTATATAGATGCATTCTTGCCTTTGTTCCATAGCATCCAATCGTTTATTAATCTCATCTTTCCATTTACATGACTGCAAACCCTTGATCTTCTGCTTTCGGGAGTTTATCCATCGTTCGTGAGCATGGTACTTGCAAAGTATGAGTATTATCTCAGGCCACACTGCTAAAAGAGCTGCTCGTTCTCTTGCATCGTTATCGGTGATGGCGGCAACAGGAGCAAAAACAGCAAACTTGCGTATCATGTGTCGTAGCCAAGAAAAGAGCATCTCGGTGAGAATGCTAGTATCGTAGTTCGCATGAGTCGCCTTGGCATCAGGTGGTGCTGAGAAAAGAAAGAGAGCGACTGGGACACCTTTGCGTTGCTCATCGATACCCATCGCTATAAACAGTAGTATCTGAGAGCTTGCGACACCAAAGGTCCCATCTAACAGGAGCTGTCCATTGTGAACATACTTGTGTGCTGCTTCATCCATCTCCGGTGTTGAGATATAGACTTTGAGAATGTCTCCCCTTTTAGCAATCGGTTCGTAGTGAAAGATAGCTTCACGAATCAGTTTCTGGACATTACTCGGTAAATGATCAAAAGGCCCGGGTCCTTCGGGTCCATTGATCCAGTTGTCAAGATTGTATTGCGGAGCACGGCGTATATTGAGTCCATAAGATGCAGCGAGCTTTCGATATAGGGTGCAATGGTCCTTGACTTCGATGAGATAGCGCCAGTTGTGTGAAAGTTTGTCTTCTTTCTGTCCACGATATTCTTCCTGTTCGTACATTTGAATGTTCAGGCGCTGTATAGCTGTTATTCTAGTATAGATTATTAGTAATGTCTTATTCCATTACAGTATGAACAAAAATAAACTCACGGACTGCCTTTCTTGAGTTGGTCAAGAGCGACTTCGTATACATGAGGATGAACAGGTATGGAGGGTAGTCTGTGCATTTTGGCCTTTTTGCAATCTTCGTTATGGCCTAAAATGCCAACGATGCGAGATACGAGCCCATCGTCCCTTTCGGTGATCTCTATGTGAGCCAGGCAGGCTGTATATGGATAAGGTATGTGTCGTTCCCATTCTTTGCGAGCAGTCGATGTATAGGACAAAGGATCTTCCAAATCTTCTTCATGTAATTGATGTTCTTGATACTTCCGATCTCGTTCTTGTCGTACTTTGGTGTCATAACCACATAGGCTGGGGGTAAATATATCGTAAATTGACTTGAATACTACAAATATCACTATTTACCACTTAAATAGTTTCCTTTTCTTGGTTCCCCCCTTCGTCTTCCATGGACTAGAGGACCAGGCAATACTCCACCGACATTCCAAGTCATCTCTTGCTTCTTGGTCAATCCCTATTAAGACTAACATGTCAAGAGCCTTCATTTGCGAGGTTTCATCGAACTCGAACATAGTATTGTGTCCATTGTCGTAAATTTTTTGCACAGCAGCTGTCTGCTCATCGGAATAATCTAGACAATTGATATGTACCTGAGAAGACTCAGATTCAGTAAGATTGAAGATCTAGAAAGAAATAGAGATACCTTGGCTGTTCGTGGAGACAAGTCTTCATCTTCAGTATACTGATCCAGATGTGAGCTCATTCGACCTCTATTCAAGTAGTTAGACAGAGAAGGTGGGATTGCAAATACTCTTGAATCGTTTACGAGTGTGATGGGAGGTTGAAATGTGAAGGGAGCATTCGACAAGTAATTTGATGGAAGAGTCGGAAGCAGAGATGAGGTATTTGGTGATGAGGTCCTAGGGTTTGCTGCGAACGATCGAGTAATCATGTCTGTTGTATCTGAGGTATGGCTTGTAGAAGGAATATGGGAAGGGAATCCAGTGGGCGAATGAGAGAGAAGCATCTCCATGACAGAGGGTGGTCGTTCGGTACTAAGAAGTTTCATGGGTGAAGAACGATTATCGTTGTCAATGAGCATGGGTGAGGAAGGTGATTTTGAGATGGATGGCATGCGAGTTAAGTTGTTTGCTGGTGAGGAAGAGTTGAGAACGAAAGCTAGAGATGATTTGGTACTAGTGTTTCGTGTCGGAGTGGCCTGCAGACCCAGTGGAGGTGAAATAGTTTTTGAGTTCGGTGGAAGTGAGGCAAAAAAGGAATCATAGCCTCTTGGTTGAGAAGGCAATTTTGGGGATGTACTCGTCGACTGGCCACGAAAGGTTTGAAAGAATGCATCATAGCTCGCAAGACTCTGATTCTGCAAAAGCCTTCCTGAGGCAATACTCGAACCTGGGAAAGAGTGAGCTTTAGTTAAATTTGACGAAGATTCTTGAAGTGTAAATGATGGATTATCCTGCGAGAAGTTTTGATTTGGAGGTGAGGATGGAGTGGACATTATGGTTAGAAAGGTTGAAAGTGAAGGGGAAGAAAAGCTGGGTACACACATCAATTCTTCAGTTGCGATTGCATCGCTGAAGGAGAATCCGGGTTGACCGACGAGAAGTTGGTAGAAGATAGAGACAATGACTTGTAGGTGTCAAGACAGATGGACAGACAGCAAATTTCATAGAAGATAGCGATGCAGTCGGGACTGCCAGATGTTCGGAACCCAGTCGAATAAAGCGACGGAGTCGGGAGTACCCAGTCGAACGGTACGGTACGATTTGCTTTTCGATTCACGATTCACGATTTATTTACCGGCGGCAGCTAAAGTAACTTCTGCGATCGAGTTCTTTTCGATTTGACGGCCTGGGCTCATCACGTGATATCACATGGTATGACGATATATTTGTACGGACTTATATATGGGTGTGGGCATTTCCTGCGAAACCAGCGTGCTGATGACTAAGCGCCAAGCCGGACTTTTCATGGCAAATGTCGTCCTCTACCAAATCTACGATATTTGTTCGATGTTCGTTCGTCCTTAACACTTTTATACAAGCTTCTATGGTACTGGCACTAGGTATGCTATGGAGACTATATGTATATGTTAAATTAGCCCGTAAGTATGTGAAAAATATATTTATTCTTCCGCACGTGGGTGACATAACGCGTCTGGCGCGTCTGGTGTGGGCGCGACTTGCGGTACATTTTCCAGCAGCATCACTGCAGCTATCCTCCCAATTTTTTTCGGGATCTCAATTTTTTTGTGTTAAGTACAATTGCTTAGGATGAATTTGAGTAACTCGGAGAATAAGTATTACTTCTTGTAAGTAACTCAAGCTATATTTAACTACAAGAGAAACCATCGTAAGAAATTATAGCCCCTCATGTCTTTAGAAAATCCCGATACATAATTTGTGGAAGGAATGATGTGACGAAGAGGAAAATGTACCCCCGCAAACATCTTCAGAATATAGGGAGTAAAGCTTTTGATAAACAATGCCAAACATCACAGACATTTTGCGGGCAATGCCCACACCCATTATATATCCTTTTACTGACGAGATCCACGTGGGACTGCTTTAGGGCAGCTTTCGGCTTCTGCGTGCCGGTACAGCTGTTACTGCTGCTGATCTCCATCTTTCGCTTGAGTTTATAACAGATTGAAGACGACCAAGAGACTCCACAGTCAACTCGTCTATGTATTGCGCTTGTACCTCTCAGAACGCAGGTTATGAAGTTGACTCCAGGCTGGAGAAAAGACGTCCGAAATCATCATTCAAGTTTAATCAAGACGAGCTCAAGTTTAGTAAGGACGAGTCCTTCGTAAACTACGGCCTCGTAACTAGACCCCATGGAAGTGTTTAATCAACTATTACCTACTTGTCTTCGAGTGAAGTACACCTCTTGGGCAATTTTTCTGATTCTAGTATTGATATTCAGCCTGCCAACGTTTCTCTTTATATAACTCTTCCTTTCCTGCATGCTAGTCACTGCCTCTGATGTCCATACAAACGGTCCAGAGCGCAAATAACCTATCTCACTCAATGGTCCCTCTTTACCTAGGTATAGCTCCCAACTTGTACCGGACTCTTCAGCTTTGTTCCTTCAATATACAGATACCTTCAAAGAGCTGTCAATGCTACTTTTAATTCTCCTGTTCATATGCAATGAGCCTGAGAGTTGGGAGGAAGAGGCTTCATGAAGGCGCTCATAGAGGATGGTGAGATGCAGGAATATGAGTTGATCCCAAAAAGTATAACACCGGCATTTTGGATCGTTTGGATGAGCTGGATGAGGAGGTGACTTATTCACTATGATTTTTTGTTCAATCCGATGTCAACCACAAGTACCTAGTGTTTCGATGGGCTCAAGTAGCAAAAGTGCTGGTCCAAATGGAAGTAGCTTACAATACACCGGTGCATCACTGCAATGTATGACGACAGGACTGTTCATAGCAAAAAAAATGGCAAGGAACAACTTATGAAAGTTGGACAAGTATCCAAAGGTTTCGGTCAGCATTTTATGCATTCCTCATCTATTTTTCCGCCCCATCAGGTTCTTCATTCCTTTCGCTTGCTCTTCTGTCATACACTTTGACAGACTGAGCAATCAAAAAGTAGATAGACCAGAAAATCATTACCCACGATTTGTTTTGGCACTTTATCAAAAAATACGAGTATATCCTTGGGATCACGGTGTCTCTGAGTGTTTCTAGGTTCAAGACTCATTTTAGCCTACACATCACATTCCCTTCCTTCTATATTCTATACTGTGTTCCGATTCTGTCTTTTTCCGTTCACCTTCTCCGAGTCGACCTTTCCTTTTCCCTCTCTATTTCCCCTTCGCTCCCACTAAGACTCCTCTCCCATCATTCTCTCCCTTCATCCATCATCCCAGGGTTAAAATAGACAAACTTCGGATCACATAAGTATAATTATTTTGAATCATCACTGCCTAGATATTACGATGGTTTAAATTTTTTGGAACTGTAGTTTTGCGAGAGGGTCAATCGGCAATATGTATTCTCTCTCCGATCCTATGTACATAGATAACAGGGCCGAAAACAGCATAAAATGAATCATTTGAATCAAAAGCGAAGCCCATGCAAACTATTGAACAAAAAATGGCAGTTCCAGGATATACTGATATCCTCACTTTGTCCTACTCATTTAGACCCTCCACCCTTTCCTTGTTTCAGATGGTTTCATGACATGGTTTCATGACCACACTACTCAGTGTTCTATGACCATAGTTTACTACTATCTATCCAACTTCATTCGGTCTTCTTCCGACTCTTCTTCCAGTTCATCCTCCCGTAACAATGACGTGATACCAAACAAGTCCTGATATCTTCTTTTCCACAGTGAAATTGCAAGACCAATAAGAGACTGGGGCTGTCACATTCTGCTTGTTTCTGCGCCCATACCTTGAGCCTGAAGGGAGATAAGATTTCCATATGTCAGAGATTGGAATCTTGTCAGATGATACAGTGACATCTATCCAGGGTATGTCACCTTCAGATTCAGTATGCTGGCCCAGTGCTACAAAGACATAACCGGGATAATCTTTGTATGCAAGGACACAATGGATATCATGTCGTTCACTAAGGTTTGAGAGTGTTCCATATACCCTTTCCCCTTCCTCACTGCATTGAAGAAGATTGGATGGGGCAGCTGAGTGAGTGTATTTGAAGTAGCAAGAAACGGGTGTAGTGTCAAGCATGAAATTCATACTTGTTGAGATCAAAGCATGTGGTGAGTTTTTGAATTCATCTATCTGATGATAGAGCCCGAATTGGGCACTGGATGAAGGGATGTAATTTAATCCGACAATATGGGTCCTCGAGGGGTCTCCAGTTGTGTGTATGAAACAGGACACCAGAGCATTGCTGTTTTCAACACGCAATTGAACACTGTCTTGAAGATGGTGTATGTGATCAGAAATGTAAGGATTGTTGATAGGGAATAGTCCTCGTAACATAGGGATGCTGTCATCAAATGAAATCCACAGATTGACGGTAAATTCGTTTCCTTTTTCAGTCCGAACTCTGAAAAAACAGTCTGAATTACGATGAAATGACGAGGATTGTATACTGCGAGAACCCTGGTCGGGAATAGAGTCAATCTTGCCAAGAAAAGTGGTTTGCAAGTCATCAATTTTGAAATCGATGGGAATCTCGTGACCGTCGCTTTTGTCTCGCTGCCAAGAGATGGCACTTTCTTTCACTACGACTTCCTGCAACTCTCCTGATGGGTTATCAATGTGGGGAAGCGGAAAATATTGACACAGTCGAACATAGTGGTGTTCCTGTTTCTGAAGAAAAATTCCAATGTATTTGCTACCTGCTCGACAATGCAGTGAAGCAAGAAATATGTCCTCCCCTAAATCTGATTGGTGCACAGGCTGCAGAGGAAGATAGATACGCAGACCATTGTTGCCGAAAGAAAAGGATGATTTATCACCAAGGTTCTTTGATTCAGATACACCAACATGTCCAGATGAGACAAACTCCAATGGGGAGCTTGCAAATAGTTACGAGTCCGATTTTAAGAGGATTCGTTTTTAAGGTCTGGTTTTTGGGGTGTTTAAGAGTGCCTTTGTACTTGTTTGACACTTCCACGTGACACAGCCACATTTCTCTAAGCTCTCGAGGGTGTTTAAGAGTGCCTTTGTATCTGTTTGGCAGTTCCTTCAGCACAGCCACATTCCTCTAAGCTCGTGAGGGTGTTTGAGAGTGCCTTTGTATCTGTTTGGCAACTCCTTTAGCACAGCCACAATCTTCTAAGCTCTCGGGGGTGTTTAAGAGTGCCTTTGTATCTGTTTGGCAGCTCCCTTAGCACAGCCACATTTCTCTAAGCTCGTGGGGGTGTTTAAGAGTGCCTTTGTATCTGTTTGGCAATCCCTTTAGCACAGCCACATTCCTTCAAGGCTCTCGAGGGTGTTTAAGAGTGCCTTTGTATCTGTTTGGCAGCTCCTTCAGCACAGCCACATTCCTCTAAGCTATCGAGGGTGTTTAAGAGTGCCTTTGTATCTGTTTGGCAACTCTCTCAGCACAGCCACATTTCTCTAAGCTTGCGAGGGTGTTTAAGAGTGCCTTTGTATATGTTTGGCAATTCCTTTAGCACAGCCATACCTCTTCAAGGCTCTCGAAGTGTTTAAGAGTGCCTTTGGATCTGTTTGGCAGTCCCTTTGGCACAGCCACACTTCTTCAAGGATCTCGAGGGTGTTTAAGAGTGCCTTTGTATCTGTTTGGCAACTCCTTTAGCACAGCCACATTCCTCTAAGCTCTCGAGGGTGTTTAAGAGTGCCTTTGTATCTGTTTGGCAACTCTTTTAGCACAGCCACACTCCTTCAAGGCTCGATGTTTAAGAGTAGTACTTTCCACATTTCTTCAAGGCTCTGGAGGTGTTTGAGAGTGCCTTTATTCTGTTTGGCAATTCCATTAGCACGGCCACATTTCTTCGAGGCTCTCAAGGTGATTAAGAGTGTCTTTGTATGCTTAGTCAGAAAACTACTGGTATCGAGTATACCAGTAGTTTTCTGACTAAGCATATCAAAATCCAGATTCCAGATATTTTCGGGCATGTCTCCAGAATTAACCATCCAATTTATACATTTGGAGGCTCAAATTAAAGCCCTAATTGAGGGGAACTATCCACCAACTCCTGAGGTCCCGAAAAAATTCATTGATAGACCTATGGACAAAAGACCTAGCAAAAAACCATGTTTTTGCACATATCCCCAGAACCAACCATTCAATTCCTGGACTTGGGAGCTCAGATTAAAGCCCTGATTGAACAGGAACCTCTCATAACCTCCATCAATCCAAAAAAAATTCATTGATAGATCTATGGACAAAAAACCTAGCACAAACCATATTTTTGTACATATCTCTGGAACCAGCCATTGAATTTCTGGACTTGGGAGCTCATATGAAAGCCCTAATTGAGAAGAAACCTCCTATAACCTCCAGCAATTTTGAGAAAATTCATTGATAGACCTATAGACAAAAAACATATCAAATACCCATTCATTAATACTTTCATGCATATCTCCAGAATCAGCAATTCAATTTCTACAGTTGCAGGTTCAAATTGAGGCCCTGATTGGGAGAAATCTCTCCATAACCTCCAGTCACCTCAATAGATATCAGTGAACCACTTCATGAAGTTAGGGTGATCAGCTGCACGTGGTTTCTTTTTTGTCCATCTATCTATCAATGAATTTTTTGGGAGTGTTGAAGGTCATTGGGTAGCTCCTCTTCAATTTAAACTTTAATCTGAGCTGCAGAGTCTAGGAATTCAATGGTTTAAGTATTCTGGAGATATGCACAAAAATATCTAGATTTTTTGCTGGTTTTTTTTTTTGTCCACAGGTCTATCAATGGATTTTTTTTGGGACTGCTGGAGGCTATGGGTTGCTCCTCCTGAGTTAGGACTTTGATTTCACTGGCAGTCCCACAAATTGAATGGTAAATTCTGGAGATATCCATGAAAGTATCTGGGTTTTTTAGGTTGTTTGTTCATAGGTTTATCAATGATTTGTTTGGGACTGCTGGAGGTTATGTGTAAGTAATTAGAGCTTGAATTCAAACCCCCAAGTATTTACTTAAAGCTTAGATCTGAGCCCCCAAGTGTAGAAATTGGATGCTTGATTCTGGAGATTTTCAGTGTTTTTTTTCAGGTTTCTTGTCCATAGGTCTATCAATAACTTCTCTGATACTGTTAGAGGCTAAGTGTAGGTTCTGCTCAGCCAGTGCAATATGTGCCCCCAAGTGAAGAAATTGGATGGTTGATCCTAGAGATATGTCCAAGAAATCTTGGAATAGGAACAATCATCACTTGCACAAAATTCCAACAGGAGAAATTATTTGATTCTAACATTTAAACATTGTTTATTAGAAGGAAGTCATGTATGTGAACTTACACATTTATCACAAAAAAACAAGACATCAAGATCAATAAATAGCCTTATATAATGTCCTGAGTCAATGAGGTCATGGGTAAACAATATTGTACATGATACTAATCATGAATGGAATTAGGAAAACTATCAAAAAAGTTAAAACTGAAATATACATTTAATCTACTGCCTATTTTGGCATTTGATTTCTCTAGCATGGCATAATGTGAAAATATTTATAACTCAATAATCAAACAGGTGATAGATATATCTCACCATAACTTGATTTGTACATTTGCATGAAGAGATTTAATTATTTTGGCAATGGCCACCTTACATCTTATTGGTAAACAGAACTGAGTGTGGTTTTACAGATGATGTTATAAACAGAAACATGAAAACTGTCTTTAATGGTTTTAACCTGGATCTCCACAAATGTGTAGAGGCAAAAGGCTCACTTGTGCATTATTTGTAGTTAGAAAATTCCTATCAAGGTATCACAGAAATTGGGGACTCGTATTTGCTGGCTTCCTTCTGAAGCCAGCTACTTTCAGCAAGTCCCCTCTCCCTCTGTGAGCTCTCTAATGCTGCCCAGGCAAAGATGCTACGGTCCTCTGAGTACTTGATAATCTCCTGTTGCAATCGCATAAATGCTTTTGCTCCCCCCTCCCCGTATATTGGCGGCATATTCACCCCAAAAAGCCCCATGAGGCAATATGCCATGTCTTCAGCTCTTGTTGTTTTCCTAGATGCAGCCCACGACATTTTTTGTGCAATACTGTAACCGTCTATCTGCCCATTCTCGAAAACCTGAACCGGAATAGAAGTCACTTCAGAGATGACATTCCGCATGCTGTATCGAGTACCAATCTTGTTCCAATTCTCATCCAAAAAGATCATGTAGCGAGGTGCAATCAATTCCTGAAGAGTCCAACCTCTCTTGAACCATCGACTATTCTTCAAACCCTTCTCATCATCCTCCAGATCCTTTTCACAGGAAACATCACTCAAGTAGGCAATGCAGACCCTGCCGTCTCCGTAGTACTGATACATCGAATTGAGCGCTTCGGAAAGCTCAGCGCTGCTGGACTTGTCGATGCAGCACGTATCGATCCAGATCCACTCAAATCGGAATTGTCGAATGTATTTACAGGCATTCCAGACTTTGGACCAGCCTGCTTTTTTCCTGGCTTTCTCGAGATTCTGGATGTCGTGGAACGTGACTTCGTCACTCCCCCATGTGTGCGAGAGAATAGCAAATGGGGGGATATCCGAGTCCGTGAGGAATTCTTTGACCTCAAAGGTCTCGGTGTTTAAAAGACGCATAGTACAAATAGGATGTATATCTGGAAACTAGACCAGGAAAGTTAGATTGGGTAGTCTTCGAGGTTATTAAGGAGGAGGAAAGGGGAGGGAGAGGGACGAGCTACCCACCCGGTTGTTGGAACACAAAGCTGTATGTATGGAGAACACGTGGAAGGGACTTGGACTTATACTGTCTACTTTTAACAGCAATCATACAAACTGCTGTTCATACTGCATCAACATCTGATCCAGCCACTGATGCAGATGGAGATTCTACATAAATCAATTTGATGTGCTCCAAAGAAGCTGTGTTCTCTATTGTACCTCGTGCTAGCATACACACCAAAAGTGGGAACCCCCATCTATATTTTCCTAAAAATAATAGCTGGACAGCAACACGTCCTCCTCCATCTGAACAATTTCATAGCTTCCATGCAAATATAGGTAAAATTGCCAGATTCAATCTGAGACTCAATATTCATGATAACCTAAATCCCTCAAAGTACTCAATACAGCAGCGGGTTCCATACTCGTGCCTGTCAAAAGTGTTGGACACGTGATGGAAAAATCAACAAAAGTTTTGTTGATTTTCAATCAATTCATGGGCTTCTAATGCTACAATTTTTTCACAGCATGACCTTCAGAAGGAGAGCTTTTTTATGGATGCCAGCAGGGAAAAGAATAGAGACAAACAATAGGAGTAAAAGCCATTTCACTAACAGTCATGTTACATTCACATGACCAACACTTTTGACAGGCACGAGTACAGAGGACTTTCAATGCTAGTACTCATACAATCATTTAAATGATATTGACTTTACCTGAAATGAGAGCCGTAAATGTTTTTCAACGAGGAAAGCTACCTTGTCGATGATTATATACAGCATACTTGGGTACTTCATCTCTTCCAACTAGAGCTTCCAGGATTTAGCGGAGTTAGTGTTTGTCTGTATGCTGTGCCGCAGTACCAAGTTTAACATTCAGTGGGAAACAAAAGGACAAACTAGAGCAGTATATATTTGAACACCCCAAGTGCCGAACGAAAGTAAAAGCGAATGAATGATTTACGCTCCTTTCTCTATGACAGTGTACACAGGTCCTTATGGGTGACATTCAGCAATCAACGGCTGTAAAAGATATCAGGTTTCAGCCGGTTTAGGATCAGAATAGCAGTACGTCACGGAGGTCAGTCAATTGAAAGATACCAGCGTCCACAATCCTAACACGTACAGATATCCTCTACCCTCGCCCTCGAGTCAGTCCTACGTATTACCTGTCGTGTCTCAGAACTCATTGGCAGCTCCAACAGGGCAATACACCCATCGCAATGAGGTTATGCTTGTCGGCTTCGGTATCGTCCCGAGCGATAGCCCAGTAACTCGAAACTTTTAATGGCATCAGGGTTCAGTGTCTCAGAGCTCATAGCTTAGCTACAAGGTCCCATTCATTGGTGAGGAAGTAAATATTAGGATGGGCAAAGGTTCCGCTTTTGATAGAAACGAGAGTGAGGAATCCTCGTAAACCATGTAAAATCCGCAAACGAATAAAAGTAAAATAATGAGAAGACCACCCACCAGAGCTGGGGGCGAGAACAGTAGTAATAACATTCAGTGGGTCGTTTGATGTCTTCGAAGACAGCAAATTCGTTTTTTGAGAGAATCGCAGCGTTGAGTGTCAGTGGTTTCTGCCGGAACAGATAGAGAAGGAAACTCACCATGAACGGAAGCTCGATGCGGACAAACCTGGGTTCAGAGCTAGAGTCATTGGAACCTTTACCCTGAAAGATATCTCCGTAGACCCAATTACATTGGCCGAGCTCGCAGAGAACGAGCCCTTTTAATTGTTTTCCTAGAGCTTGGAAGTCAGCCTATCTCAAGAGATCAGACTGACTGATATTGTCTTTGAACATTGTGTTAGACTTGGCGCTGTACCAGGGTTAAACGAGAGGGTGATTGATGAGGTGCTTCCCTGGAATGAGGTCGAGTGTTAGATAAAGTTATGTTGACAGAAAAATAATTATATAGTAAATCAAGGAAAGGAGGAGGAGGAACACCGGAACCGTAGGAGAGGAAGACTGCCGAGAATACGGATACGATACTCACCACCATAGCTCAAATCAAAGCTTAACCCAACACCAACTTGCCTCAACTCTTCATTAGGTCAGATTCCAGAAAGCAGGAGATGTGCTAATCGATCCAGCCGACAATAACATCTGGCGTCGTGGTCAGAGTCATGAGAGGACCTGGTAAACATCATAGGTGAAAAAAAAAATAGAATTGTTTCTAAACGGTAAGATTCTCAGAGGAAGAAAGCGAGCCGGCGTTAACTTACTATCAGCGCTTTGAGCAACCTTCACAGTTGTGAAAATTAGAGGACGGCTTTCCTTCAACTTCATGACTTGAGTGTGAATAAGGACATCCGGCAGGTGGAGATCCGTGGTTGGTGGAAGAGGAACGCGCGCTTTCCCCAGCAGAGTCCTGGGTGAATCTAATCCAGACTGAATTAAAGCATGACACAACCCCGAGGGATGGATATAGGGATCTCTCCCAGAATTAGTTGGGATAGCGACTCACCAAAACAGATTGAGTCACCCGCACGCGTTGAATCATACCATGCATGAACTTGGAGCGTCCCGTTCGATTTGTTCGACGCACCAAAACTGGGAAAGATATCCAAAGCAAAGTTGAGAAAGTCGACCGGAACTGACTTTGCCATTTGACAAGGTAGCGTTGTCTGTGGAGGAAGCGCTAGACTCTAGTGAAGGGTTGGAACGAGAGCTGTGAGTGACGTCACTCCTCCAACCACTGGCATATCTCGTGACTCATCGATGAGAAGTTAATTTTGACTCCTATACCCGTCTACGCCTCTCACTGGCGCTCTTGTTTCTCCTTCTCGGTCTTCTGAGTAAGCGACTATACGTGCAATCGCAACAAATTTACAATTTATACATCCACCCATTGGTCGTGCGGATAACCAGCTGGAGCTTATACGAAGGTATCGGAGAAAAAAAAGACAAAGGATCGTAGTCTAGAAACGCATACTTTTAGTTGATTGTCGCGCGGGGGCTACTGATTTGTGCAATGAATTACTGGTCGAGCACAAAGTATGCAGACGGACACTACACCGCTGGACTATAGTCACCTCACGAGATAATCGAATAATGAAACATCTCAAACAGCGCCGGTGGGGTTCACCACTGGCATAAAAATCAGGATTCTTCAAGACCAGCTTGAGACCCCTGAGAAGAATGTAAGCTTTACCTCTTCTTCTCTACCTCCCTCTTCTTCCCGACCTCCCATCCGCAGTGACATTCCGGATTGTGTCTCAAAACCGCTGTGATACTCCTCTGAAGATCGTTGGTCTCTACCTACGCACTCAAAAAGCCTGAGTATATGTTGACACATTGACAGTCTTCGATTTCGTGCAATAGTCCACGTCGAAATCTAACATAGAACTTATTCACTCCTTTAAAATCTACTCACCTCGGATACCTTACCAAACCCAGCGCTATCCTATATAGACAGCCATACCCGGACATCAACATTAAAGGACCTCAAACACCCCGGGATTTTCCCCCACTTCTATGACCAAAGTCAACGGTAAAGCTCCTTTAATACACATTCTGGTTATCAGTGACCAAAGTTTGAGAAGCGGATGAGGCAAGGCCTGCGCGATCGCGATAAACTTTGATGATAAGTACACCAAAAGGTTGATTCTATAAACGTGAGCTCTGTGAACGTCATGGTCAGAAGTGACGAGGGGCGAAACTGTATGGAGTGGTTTGGTAGTTTAGGTTGTCAAACATGGCTCGGAGCTTGAATGAGAGCAGCAAGGAGTTATTCCTGAAGGATGAGGAGAAAAGCGTCAGGCAAGGTGATGGGGGAGACGTTGGACGTATGGATAGACAAGAGAGAGGAAAGGTAAAGGCTTGAATGATTACGGATGAATAACAAGATATGTTGGTGATAGGGAGCGAGGATGAGGTTTCGTTTATGTTTTCTGCGGGTACGAGACATGTGGTTGTATAAATCAGGAGTTTGTCTGGGAGAGAACGAGGAGTGAGAAGGTACTCATCGACATGACAAGATGGGCGGGTGATATGGAGAATTATGAGTGAAGGGAGTCTTGAGTGGATATATGCGTGCGTATTTGGGCGATTTGATTGTGATGTCTGTGTAGTAGATTGTCTCGTTTCATTCGTGCAAAAACATCACGAGAATACATACGTTGAGATTCCGAGTGTATATACTAATCGTGTTTTATCCCAATATCCTAACCCAAATCCCTATTTGCGTACATTTCAATGTTGCCTACGTGTGTATGCCCCGTCCCAGAGTCGCGTAATTGAAGTTAGAGGGCATAACTCTAAGCGTGAAAAGCACTTGACTTGCATATTCTGGAGTTGTTGGCTCTTGACTTGATGAACCGGTGTTCTTTGCGACAATGAGAAGCTGAAGATTGACGTCACTCAACGTGTCTTTGGCCCACGTGAAACTGCTTTAGGGCAGTTTGCGGCTTCTGCGTGCCGGTACAGCTGTTACTGCTGCCGATCTCCGCCGTTCACTCGAGCTTATATATGACCAAGAGACTTCACAACTCGCCTATACATTGCTCTTGGATCGCTCAAATCGCAATTTATTTTGACTCCAGGCTGAAGAATAGACGTCCGAAATCATCGATCGAGCTTAATCAAGACCACTGACCAGACCCTACAGAATTGTTTGATCAACTATCATGAAGTCAAGTGGGCCACCGCAAGCGTGGCAAGTACGAGGCCTGGCTCATCAACTGTTACCGGGCCGACGAAGAGGTGACAAACTCGGGTGAAAGAAGCCGGACTTTCCGATGCCTCATTGGTCATAAAGGTCTTGACAAACAAGACCACATCGGTGACCGACCGGGGAAAAAAGCCGTGTGTAAAGACGATTCCTCCTTTCAGTCGGCCTCGTAATGCACTTGTATTCGAGTGAAGAGCACCTCTTGGGCTATTTTTCTGACTCTAGGATCAATATTCATGTCAATGTTCCTTCTTATATTACTCTTCCTTTCCTACGCACTGGTTCCTACATCCTCCGATGTCTATACAAACAGTCCAAAGCATAGATAACCAATCTCACCCGATGATCCCTCGCATAGCTCCCAGCTTGACCTCAGGTGTTCCGGACTCTTCAGACGTGCTCATCTACCGTAAAGATACCTCCAAAGAGTTTGTATGTTACTTTTAGTTTTCCTTTTGACAGTCCATATGTGATGACTCGGAGTCAGAAGGAAGAGGCATCACGGAGGTGCTCCTAGAGCGTGGTGAGATACGGAAAAGAGAGCTGGCCATAGACAGTTTGACACTTGCATTTTAAATTGTTCAGATCCGGGAGAGGAGGTGACTTAATTTCTATGAAGTTTTCGTTCAGTCCAGTCTGATATACAAGTAACTATTGTTCCGATGCCAGTTCAAGCAAAAGTGCTGGTCCAAATAGAATATAACGGTGTACCACTGCAATGTATAGCAACGGGACTGTGTTCATAGCAAAAGATGGCAAGGAACATCTTATGGTTGTTCTTCCCAGCAAAAATCGGACTATTGGACATTGATAGTTGGACAAGTATACAAAGGTTTCCTCATCTATTTTCCACCCCATCAGATTTTTCATTCCTTTTGCTTGCTCTCTGAACCATCGAATCCGTCATTCACTTTGACAGACTGGAGCAATCAAAAAAGTAGATAGATCAGAAATTATTACCCATGGATTCAATTAACTATCACTTGATCAAAAAAAAAAAACATGAGTATAGATGATCTTTAGGAACACGATGTCTCTGAGTGTTTCTATATTCAAAACTGAATTCAGCCTACACACCACATTCCTTTCCTTCTATGTATATTGTGTTCCGATTCTGTTATTTTCTGTTGACCTTCTTCGAGTTAACCTACCTTTTCTTTTTCCTGTCTATTTCCCCCTTCGCTCCCACTAATACCTCTCCCTCTCATTCTCTCACTCTCTCCACCATCCTAGGGTCAAATTAGACAAGCTTTCGATATCGATCACATAAGTATAATACAATGAATGTGCATCGTCATTGTGTAGATATCATGATGATTCAAAGTTTTTTGGATCTGTAGTTTTGCGAGAGGGTCAATCGGTAATATGTATCCTCTCTCCGATCCTATGTACATAAATAACATGAAAACAGCATAAAATGAATCATGAGTATCAGAAGCGAAGTCAAAATGGTGCATATGCGGAATTATTGCACAAAAAATGGCAGTTCTTGGATATACCAATATCCTCACTTCATTCCACCAAAAGCACCCCACCCATTTGGGCCCTCCACCCTTTCCTCGTTTCGGATGGTTTGGTAACCACACTACTCCGTTTCCTATGGCTGTATTAAGTTACCTATTACCTTCCAATTCCATCGGGTCTTCTCACTCATCTTCAAAGGTATTGATCTTTGTAACAACGACGTGATACCAAACAAGTCCTAATGTCTTCTTTTCCACAGTGAGATTGCAAGACCAAGAATGCAAGAGTGGAGCCGTCACATTCTGCTTGTTTCTGAACCCATACCTTGAGCCTGAAGGGAGACAAGATTCCCATACACCAGAAATTGGAATCTTTTCAGATGATACAGTGACATCTATCCAGGGTATGTCACCTTCAGATTCAGTACACAGGCCCAGTGCTACAAAGACATATTTTTCAGGGAATCCCTCGTATGCAAGGACACAATGAATATCATGTCGTTCACCAAGGTCTGAGAGTGTCCCATATACCCTTTCCCCTTCTTCACTGCAAAGAAGATTGGATGGGACAGCTGAGTGATCGTATTTGAGGTAGGAAGAAACGGTTGTAGTGTCAAGCATGAAATTCATACTTGTTGAGCTCGAAACATGTGATGAGCTTTTGAATTTGTCTATCTGATGGTAGAGCTTGAATTGGGCACTGGATGAAGGGATATAATTTAATTCGACAATGTGTGTCCTCAAAGAGTCTCCAGTCATGTGTGTGAAACAGGACACCAGAGCATTGCCATCTTCAAAGCATGATAGACTACTGTCTTGAAGTTCGTAGGCGTAATCGGGAATGTAACGATCATCAATGAAGAAAACTGCATACAGCATAGGAACAGTGTCATTAGTTGAAAGGCAGAGATAGATGTTAAATTCATTTCCTCTTTTGGTCCGAATTCGGAAAAAACGGATTGTATTATGACACAGTGACAAGGACTGTACACTGTAAGGGTCCTCGTCGTAACTGTTGCGAACCTCACCAAGAAGAGTGATTTGTGAATCACCAAGTTCGAATTCAATGGGGATCTCGTAATCGTCGCTTTTGTCCCGCTGCCGAGAGATTGCGCTCTCCTTCACTACGAGTTCCCGCAACTCTCCCGATGGGGCATCGAAGTGGGGAAGTGAGAGATGTGGATGCCAGCGAGTATAGTAGTGTCCCGTTTGTTGAAGAAAAATTCCGATATATTCTCTACTTGTTTGGCAATGCAGCGAAGCAAGAAATATATCTTCCCCGAAATCCGGTAGGCGTTGCAGAGGAAGATGGATATGCAGACCGTTATGACGTTCAAAATTGGAAAAAATAAAACCACCGAATCCTGATTTTCGGTACCGAATTTTCTATCATTATGTCACCGAATCTTGCTGTATCGAGTCACCGAATTTCTCTGTACCAAGTCACCGAATTTTCCACCGAGTTCTCAACATCAAGTCATCAAATTTTCTTACACATAATTTTTGAACCTTCATCAAACAAAGCAAATCTCCCTATTATATTTGTATATAATGACAGGACAATATAGTTATAAATTTTAACCAATTTCCATCTCATCTTCCTCATCTTCCTTCCAGCTTTCCAAAATTATTTCTTCTGCATTCAATGATTAAAACAATCCATCCCAGCAAGAATAGCAGGATTGACACCTTGGTAGTAATTTTTGTAAGCATCATGTTGAAGGAAGTATAAATCCTATGAAGTACCTATAAATAGAAAATATACATACAGAATAATACTCACAATGGGACTTCAACCATGCATGACCATATTAAGTTAGATGAGAATTCCAATCCTTTTGAAATTCCCTACAGTTCTGGTTGATTGCATCAAGAAATAAAGATGCAGAAGTTGGAGATGATTCGAGGGTTTTCACAGTTCAAAAAGTGTTGACAACCCAGCCCAAAAAAAAAAGACCTTCTAGGCTTGGAAAAAACTGTCTCCCAACCTCTATCCACAGCAAATCAATTTGAGTGTTATGAGTAGAAGATATCCAGATGAAACTGCCATGATTAGTCCCTTGGTGTGAGCATTCGAAGTCATACATAACAGTTACTATAAGTGCAAAAGAGCTGTCCATTGCCTTACCTGATGAGATATGGTCCTCTCAGGTAGAATTATGGGTCTGAGGACCACATTGTATCTTATGGAGAAACCTTTATATATTTAGTTTTTCATAGAAATACTGAAGAATTGGATTTTTGATGTATTAGAAATCTAGAAGGCGGGGCAGCTAACATTAACACTTTGAAGCATATTTGGGAATATCCTTACTGGTTGGCTTCACATTCATATCAATACTTTTACACCAAAATGCTGCTGTTAAACTACATATCTACTTTCAAAAATTGATAAGACATTTATGAAATCTTTGAGATAATGATAAACAATGCATAAGATGCGTTATTTTATGAAGTTTTTAAGACCTTGAACTGCCCTAGTCAATTCCTTGTGTCTGTATTTTTTGCCATTCACAAGAATAAGAATATTTACATTAATAAAGTCCAGTAGTAGCCATTAATTTTCATCCCGTAGAAAGGAAACATCCATTGTCAAAATATTCTGAGCCATCTCATTCATGAAATAAAAGCAGTCAGTGTGAAGGGGACCCAAGAAACCACTCAAACAGATGGATTCTGTCATACCAATGCTGTCACCTGGCTCAGATGTAGAGGTCAAATGATTAATAGGTGTCACAACTATTAAGAATTAAAGTCACATGTACATAAAATTCAATAGGGGTGATGAGACCTTCTAGAAACTCCCTTATAGCTCAAATCACTCAGAAATAACATAAAAATGATGGCCAACTACAAGTTCCCCATGCAAGTCTAAAAAGCTAAGAGAGTGAAAGTATTTTGAACAATGGATAGGTATAATGAGCTAGTATGTCGAGGGATTTTTTTAATCATTGAATGCAGAGGAAATAATCTTGGAAAGCTTGGAACAAAGATGAGATGGAAATTGGTTAAAATGTTAAACTATATTGTCCTGTCATTATATACAACTATAATAGGGAGATTTGCTTTGTTGGATGAAGAGGATTCAAGGATTATGTGTAAGAAAATTTATGACCTGATGTTGAAAACTCGATGACTCGATGTGGAAAATTCGGTGACTTGATACAGAGAAATTCGGTGACTAAATACAGAGAAATTCGGTGACTCGATACAGCAAGATTCGGTGACATGATAATGGAAAATTCGGTACCGAAAGTCAGGATTCGGTGGTTTTATTTTTTTCCAATTTTGAACGTCATAGACCGTTATTCCCAAACGAAAAAGCTGATTTATCATCCAGAAAATCTGATTTCGACATGCCAACATCTCTAGATGTTGCAAACTCCAGGGGGGAGCTTGCAAATAGTCCCCTCTCCCGGTGATAATTCTGGGATGCCACCCAGGCAAAGATACTACGATCCTCCGAGTACTTGATAATTTCCTGTTGCAATCGCATAAATGCTTTTGGTCCCCCCTCCCCATAGATTGGTGGCATATTCACTCCAAAAAGCCCCATAAGGCAATATGCCATGTCTTCGGGTCTTGTTGTTTTCCTAGATGCAGCCCATGACATTTTTTGTGCAATGCTGTAGCTGTCTATCCTTCCCTCCTCAAAA
Organism: Dendrothele bispora CBS 962.96; assembly: GCA_004369135.1. Taxonomy (NCBI): domain Eukaryota; kingdom Fungi; phylum Basidiomycota; class Agaricomycetes; order Agaricales; genus Dendrothele; species Dendrothele bispora. Next base: position 108,716 of record ML179176.1, on the reverse strand, counting down.
ACATCAACCGGAATGGAAGTGACTTCAGAGATGACATTCCGCATGCTGTATCGAGTACCAATCTTGTTCCAATTCTCATCCAAAAAGACCATGTAGCGAGGTGCTATCAGCTCCTGAAGTGTCCAACCTCTCTTAAACCATCGACTCTTCTTCAACTCCTCGAGATTATTTTCCCATGAAACATCGCTCAAGTACGCAATGCAGACCCTGCCGTCCCCATAGTACTGATACATCGAGTTGAGCGCTTCGGAAAGCTCAGCGCTGCTGGACTTGTCGATGCAGCAGGTATCGATCCAGATCCAATCATACTTGTATTGTTGAACATAATTGCAGGCATTTTGGATCTTGGACCAGCCTGCTTTCTTCTTGGCATTCTCGAGATTTTGGATGTCTTGGAACGTGACCTCGTCCTTCTCCCATGTGTGTGAGAGAATAGCAAAAGTGGGAATATCGGTGAGGAATTCTTTGACCTCAAAGGTCTCGGTATTTAAAAGACGCATTGTATACTTGGAAGCTGGGCCCAGGAAAACTAGATCAATTAATTCTCAGAGATATAAGGGACGACAGAGGGGAGGGAGAGGGACCAACTACACACCTAGTGGTAGGAACAAAAAGCTGTGTGTGAACGGTAGATGTAAGGACTTGGATTTATACTGTATACTTTTGACAGCAGTCATGGAAAATGCTGTTCATACTACTTACATCAACATCTGATCTAGATACTGACTCAGGTGCAGATGAAATGGGTGTTCTACACCAAATGATCTGTTGTGGTGTATGATCTGACATGATGTTCCCAAGGAGCTGTGCTTTTTATCATACATCATGCGAGCATACACCCCGAAAGTGGAACTCCCCATCTACATCTTCCTACATATCATATCAGTTTAAAACTGCTCCCCCTCGACAACAGCACATCCCCCATTTGGACAATTTCATAGCTTCAACGCAAACACTTACCAGGTAAGGCTTTATCAAAGTGGGATTCAATCTGAGACTCAATACTTGTGATAGAAAACGATGATACAATTCAATCCTGCAAAGTACTCAATACAATAACCGATACAGTGTACATTTGATGATATTGACTTTACTTCTTTCCACCATCCAGCTATCTTGAATTGCAGGACCTATATGCAATGAAAACCGTAAACGTCGATTTCAACAAGGAAATTTACTTACGAAGAACCTGGCATCCACAGCTCTAACACCCTTTGAATAGCTCTCAACCTCGAATCGGTCGCACCCATTGTGTCCGCACAGAACTCATCTTGGAAGATCCGACAGGGCAATAAACATGTTGTGTCTTTCTGGTGTATGCCTCCTTATGCCGAACAATAGCCCAATTACCAAGAGGGTGAAGTCCAGTGTTCTAGAGAGTTTCAGCGTCTCCGTAAGCTTGTTGTATAGCTTAAAAATCCCATCATAATTTGTTGGCGAGGAAACCGTAATTTCGAGCTTAGGATGGGCGAAGAGTTCCGCCTTCGCGAGAGTGAGAGTGAGGAATCCCTTTAGGCCATGAAAGTCAGTAAATAAACATGACCTTGAAAAGTAAGAGAGGGACCCCACCACTGCCGGATTTGGGGACGGCAACCGCAGTGATGCATATGGGCTTCAGCGGTTCGTTTGGTGTCCTTGAGAAGCAAATCTGTTCCATGGAAGAGTTACAACGTTCGATGTTAGTGACTTTTGTCGGACCGGACATGAACAGAGGCTCGAAAATAGGCAAAACTAAATCCAGAGCTAGAGTCGTTGGGACCACACTCTGGGGAATCCTCAAGAACTGAGTGACCTTGATCGAACGATTCTTGCACTGGTCATCCCGGAGTAGAGTCATTCCAAAAAGACAAAACTGTGGAATGGTGTCACGAAACGTTGTGTTGATAAAGTTGACGCTGTTGAAAGCAAGAGAATGATCGATGGGAACAGGTATTAGACGAAGTTACTGTGAGAGAAGAATAAGGGAAAGAAAGTTGGAAACAGTAGGAACGGAAGGCGATTAATAACCCGAAAATTCTTCGATACTCACCAACACGGCTCGAATTGAAGGTCAACCCAACACAGAATTGTTCCAACTCTTCCTTAGGTCTGATTCCAGAAAGCAAGAAAATCTCCGGTGTGCCAATCGATCTGGCCGAAAAACAGCCTCTGAAGTGGTAAACGTTTCAGATCGGTAAGGTTCTCAGAGGAAGAAAGTGAGCGAGCGTCAACTTATTATCAGCGCTCCAAGTAAACTGTGCAGCCGTGGAGGTCAGCGGATTTTTTCCATCAGCTTCATTACTCGAGTGTGAAAAGACATCCAAGTTGGACTGGTTGCCCGACGGTAGAGATATGCTAGCGGAAGAGAAACGCGTGACTTGGCCAGCACATTATTGGCTATCCACGTCGAATGAGAGCACGAAAAGACTGTAGGCAAAGACGTGACTCAGAATTAGTTGGGCCAAAGAGTCACTCGCGTTCCGAATAACATCCATGAACTGAAACCTTCCACCACTCGTACCCAAAGCCTCCCGTCCGTATTGAAACCCGTGAGATGGATAGTTCGAGTGGAGTTGGAAAATTTGACGAGGAGATGTCCGTTTTCATTCGACAAGCTAGAGCTTTCAGCAGAAGGAGAAGGAGGCGCTAGTGAAGGGTTGTTGAGGAAAGAGAGCCGTGGGTGACGTCACTCCTCCAACCATCTCATGACTTACTCTCGTGCTCTTACTTTAATAGTTACTTACGTTGGTCGTTAACAAACTGTAGGGGTTAAAGCAGTTGACCCTAGTTGCAACTCTCGTGCGTTTACAACCTGGTTGCTGACCACTGCTGATCAAGTTCACCTCGTACATATGCATAAGGTTATGAACGACCAAGGATGATGAATGGAACACTAAGTACTCATCTATCCGAGTGTAAGTATTGTTCTCGGATCTCTCAAATCGTATATTATTTCAACCGCACGCAGTAGAAAAGATTTCGGTAATCGAGAATAGGGCCTACTAGTACCTAGCTCACTGATTGATTGATTATTTTTTTACTTAGCTTCAACAAAAGTACCGTTACGTCCATATCTTTGATTTTTGAGCCTATCCTGTTCTCAATGAGTACAGCTGACTCACTCTCCTTTTATTTCCTACATCATCAGCTGTGCATACAAGCAGCCCATCATGCCAAGTATATCTTACTCCATGAACCCTCGTTCTCCAAATACAGCTTCCTTAAAATATGAAACTAATCAGCGTTGTCCATTATTGCTATCGTAAGTGTCATCTAAAAAGTGGGCCCACTTGTTAGATGACACTTACGGTAACTGCTTCATCTTTGATTCAAATCGGGCTTGACAGTCGTACCTAAGGTGAAGAGACGGATCTATCAATAAATGATTCAAAGTAAGTCGAATCCAGTTCCGACCCACTACGTACCTCTTTACATAGTACACATTTTCATCTCCCGAAACTCCACCCGGCCTACGGTCAATCACTCAGACCCCATCTACCGCATATACTTCTCCATTCGATTATGCGTGCTGAACCAATTCGAGGAAGAACACACTCTACCAGGACCCATTGTCCCTCGTTGAGCTCCGGATGAAACTTCGTCAAAAGATGCTGGCCTTAACGGATCGGTACGACGCTTTTTGCGTCTTCTTCTCCTTCTAAGTTCGAGTTGTTTTTCTAGATAACGTTTTTAGACAGTCAGTAGCATTAGAGGGTATGGCATGTAGAACGACGTTCTCTAGTAAACGAATTCCGAAAGACATCCAATATAAAACGCCGTTTTGGATCGAATATCCCGTCGACGACACTTAACAAAAAGGATTTCAAAGACCATGGCATCACCTAATTCTAAGATCAATGCCAATGGTAAAAAATCTTTACTACACCCTTCCCTCTGTCCAAAACAAGACTACTAAAATATGGTCATTTGAGGTCAATGTAATCGCAATATACTTTGACGAGGAGTACCTTGAAATACTGATACTTTTTCTTCTATAGACGGGAGGCCTTTATACATGTAAGAGTCGTGGGTCAGAAGCAACGAGAAGAAAACCGCAGGTAGTTTGATAGTATATACTGCCGAGCCATGCCTTGGAGTTCGAACGAAAGCAGCGAGGAGGATTTCAGAAGAATGAGGAAGTGGACGTTGTACAAGACGATGGAGAAAACATTGGCGTAGGGATAGAGGAGAGAGGAGGAAGGACGAAATTTGAATGGTTGAGGTAGACGAATAGGGAGTACGGGAAAGCGGATGCATTGGTGATTGGGAGCAAGGACAAGGTTTCATTTGTGAATTTTGCATTCGCGAGACATGTAGTGTGAATTAGAAGTTAGTTTGGGAGGGAGAGGGAGGATTGATAGGATTTGACGAGGTGACAGGGTGGGAGAATGATTCAGGGGAAGGAGAAATATGAGCGAAGGGAATGATGAGTAGGTATATGCGTGCGCATTTGAACGATTTGATAGCAGTATCTGTGTAGTAGATTCTCGCATGTCACTCATGCAACAGTATCGTCGTACACGGAGTTACATATATATCGAGTACACACCAATCGTTTCTTCATCCCAATACCTTGACCCAAATCCTCTGTGGACATTTCAACGTCTGCAGTGCCCCAGAACCACGTAATCCATGTGAAGAGAGTGACCCTAAGCGTGAAAAGATCTTGACTTGCATATCTCCAGAGGCATTGGTCCTTGATATGTGTTCTTTGTGATCTCGACAACGGCAGAGCAATGAGAGGATGAGCGATGTTGATTGACGTCACCCGTCGTGTCTAAGCCATTTTCACTGACGAGATCCACGTGAGACCGCTTTAGGGCAGGGTTTCGGCTGTGACTGACTGCTGCCGATCTCTACGCTTGCTCGAGCTTATAACAGATTGAAGATGGTCAAGAGACTCCACAGCTAACTCATCTACGTGTTGTGCTTGCTTCACTCAAATCACAATTTATGTTGACTCCAGGCTGGAGGAAGGACGTCCGGAATCATCGTTCCAGCTCAAGCTTTAACCAAGACCTATAAAGTTGTTTAATGATCAACTATTACTTATCCACTTCGAGTGAAGAACACCTCTTAGACATTTTTTCTTACTCCAGTATCAATATTGATATTTTTCCTTAGTATAACTCTTCCTTGCACACTAGTTCCTGCATCCTCTGTCTATACAAACAATCTAAGGCGCAGATATCCCACCCGACAATCCCTCGTTATCTGAATATAGCTCCCAACTTGACCTCAGCTGCTGCACTCTTCAGCTTTGCTTCTTTCCCGTAAAAATACCTCCAAAAAGCTTATCGATGCCACTCTCAATACTTTTTTTGAAAGAACACTCTATATGCAATGAGAGTCGGGAGGAAGAGGCTTCATGGAGGTGCTCCTGGAGTGTGGTGAGATGTGGGAACGCGAGTTGGCAACAGAGAGTCTGACACTGGCATTTTGCATTGTTTGGATGGGTCGGATGAGAAGATGACTTACTTATTTTGACTTTTTCGTTCAATCCAAATGTGAACCGCAAGTACCTAGTGTTTCGATGGTTCAAGCAAAAGTGCCGGTCCAAATAGAAGTAGCTTATAATCCACCGGTGCACCACTGCAACGTATAACAACATGACTGCAAACAATAGCAAAGAACATCTTATGTTTGTTTATCCCAGCGGAGATCAGACTATGTTACATTGAAAGTTGGACAAGTGTGCAAAGGTTTCCATCAGTGTTTTAGGCATTCCTGATCCATTTTTAATTCCTGTCACTTGCTCTCTGAGCCCTCTCAGGCTGTCATTTACTTCGACAGACTGGAGCAATTGAAAAGTAGACAGACCAGAAGTTTATTACCCATGGATTCTATTGTGCCACTATCACTTGATCAAAAAAAAAACATGAGTATAGATGATCCTTAGGAACACAATGTCTCTGAGTGTTTCTAGCCTCAAAACTTATTTTAGCTTACACACCGCATTCCCTTCCTTCTGTGTTCTACACTGGGTTCTGATTCTGTTATTTTCTGTTCACCTTCTTTGAATCGACCTTTCCTTTTTCCTGTCTATTTCCTCCTTCGTTCCCACTAAGACTCTTCTGACCTCATTTTCACCATCCTCCATCCTAGGGTCAAAATAAACAAGCTTTGCATCATGTACTAAGTATGATAAAAAAATTGTGAATCATCACTGCATAGATAGCAGGATGGTTTAAAGTTCTTTGGAACTGTAGTTTCATGAGAGGGTCATTCGGCGACTTGTAGTCTCTCTCCCAAATACATAATTAATTAATACGAAAGCAGCACAAAACAAATTGTATCAAAAGGAAAGTCAAAGCTGTGCATACGCGTAATGATTGGGAAACAACAGTTCTGAGATATACTAATATCCTCACTTCGTTCCACCAAAAGCACCCCACCCATTTAGGTCCTCCACCCTTCCCTCGCCGGATGGTTTGGTAACCACTACTCCTATGGCCGTATTTTGTGACTACGTATCCAACTCCATCGGGTTTTCTTCTGACTCATTTTCTTCTGACTCATTTTCTTCCCATTCATCTTCTGACTGATTACTCCGGATCTCCGTAACAACAACATGATACCAAACAAGTCCTGATGTCTTCTTTTCCACAGTGAAATTGTAGGACCAAAAAGAGGGTGAAACTGTCACATTCTTCTTGTTTCTGTGCCCATACCTTGAGCCTGAAGGGAGATAAGATTCCCATAAATCAGAGATTGGAATCTCTTTAAACGATACAGTGACATCTATCCAGGGTATGTCACCTTCAGATTCAGTACGCAGGCCCAGCGCTACAAAGACATATCTATCAAAGATTCCCTCCTGATATGCAAGGACACCATGAATATCATGTTGTTCACCAAGGTCTGAGAGTGTCCCATATACCCTTTCCCCTTCCTCACTGCAAAGAAGATTGGATGGGACAGCTGAGTGATCGTAATCAAGGTAGGAAGCGAGTGTAGTGTCAAGCATAAAATTCATACTTGTTGAGCTCAAAGCATGTGGTGAGCTTTCAAATTCGTTTATCTGACGGTAGAGCTCGAATCGGGCACTGGATGAAGGGATGTAATTTAATTCGAGAATTCTTGTCCTTGAAGGGTCTCCAGTCATGTGTATGAAACAGGAGACCAGAGCATTGCAGTCTTCAACAAGCGATTGAACACTGTCTTGAAGACGGGGGATGTCATAAAAGTCATCCGAGTCGGGGATGTAATGATCGTTGATAAAGAATAGCAATTGTAGCACAGAATTGAATGGCCTCCACAGATTGACGGTAAATTTGTTTCCTTTTTTGGTCTGAGCTCTGAAATAACGGTCTGAACTACGACATAACGACAAGGACTGTACACTGTAAGGATTATCGTCGGAAGCGACGTCGACCTCACCCAGAAGGGTAATTTGTGTGTCGTCAAGTTTGAATTCGATGGGGATCTCGTAATCATTGCTGTTGTCCCGCTGCCGAGAGATGGTGCTCTCCTTCACTACGACTTCCTGCAACTCTCCCGATGGGTCGTTGATGTGGGGAAGTGGGAAATGTGGACACAATCGAATATAGCAGTGACCCTTTCGTTGAAGATAAATCCCAATGAAGTCAATAGCTTTTCGGCAATGCAGCGAACCAAGAAATACGTCTTCCCCTAAATCTGACAGACGCTGTAGAGAAAGATGGATACGTAGACCATTATTCCCAAACGAAAACGCTGATTTATTTTCAAGGTCATCTGATTTAGATGTGGTAACATCTCCAGATGATGCAAACTCCAAGGGGGAGCTTGCAAACAGTCCCCTCTCGCGGTGACAATCCTGGGATGCCACCCAGGCAAAGATACTACGATCTTCCGAGTACTTGATAATCTCCTGTTGCAATCGCATAAATGCTTTTGGTCCCCCCTCCCCGTAGATTGGCGGCATATTCACCCCAAAAGGCCCCATAAGGCAGTATGCCATGTCTTCAGGTCTTGTTGTTTTCCTAGATGCAGCCCAAGACATTTTTTGTGCAATACTGTAACAATCTATCTTTCCTGGCTCCTCAAAAACATCAACTGGAATAGAAGTCACTTCAGAGATGACCTTCTGCATGCTGCATCGAGTACCAATCTTGGTCCAATTCTTGTCCAAAAAGACCATGTAGCGAGGTGCTATCAACTCCTGAAGTGTCCACCCTCTTGTAAACCAGCGGCTCTTCCTCAAATTCTCCAAATTCTTCACATTCCTCTCCCAAGAAACATCATCCAAGTACGCAATGCAGACTCGACCGTCCCCGTAGTACTGATACATCGAGTTAAGCGCTTCAGAAAGCTCAGCGCTACTGGACTTGTCGATGCAGCAGGTATCAATCCAGATCCACTCAAACTGGTATTGTCGAACGTATTTACAAGCATTCCAGACCTTGGACCAGCCTGCTTTTTTTTTGGCGGTCTCGGGATCCTGGATGTCGTGAAATGTGACTTCATCGCTCCTCCATGTGTGCGAGAGAATAGCAAATGGGGGGATATCCGATTCAGTGAGGAATTCTTTGACCTCAAAGGTCTTGGTATTTAAAAGACGCATAGTACAATTAGTATGTGTATCTGGAAGCTAGACCCAAGAAAATTAGATTGATTAGTCTTCGAGGTTATTCAGCAGGAGGAAAGGGGAGGGAGAGGGACGAGCTACGCACTTAGTGGTAGGAAACACAAAGCTGTATCTGTAGAGAACATGTGTAACGACTTGGATTTATACCGTCTACCTTTAACAGCAGTCACACAAACCACTGTTCATACTACATCAACGTCTGATCCAGGCACTGATGCAGAGGAGGTTCTACGTAAATAAATTCGATGTGTTCCCAAGAAGCTGTGTTCACTATTGTACCTCGTGCTAGCATACACACCAAAAGTGGAAACCCCCATCAACATTTTCCTACATATCGTGACTGGATAACAATGTCTCCCTCTCCATTTGAACAATTTCATAGCTTCAATGCAAATATGAGGTAAAGCTTTATCAAATTAGGTTCAATCTGAGACTCAAGATTTGTGACAGAAAACGAAGATAAACTTAAACCCTTAAGCCCCTCAAAGTACTCAATATAGCAGTAGGCTCGATATCGATACAGAGCACATTCGATACTAAGACAATTAAATGATATTGACCTGCAATGAAAGCCGTAAATGTTTTCAGTGAGGAGAACTACTTCGTCATTAACATGATTATATATAGCATACTTGGATAATCCTGCATCTCTTTAAGTAGAGCTTCCAGGATTTAGGGTCGTTGGTGTGTGTCAGTACCAAATTTAACAATCAGTGGGAAACAACTAGAGCAGTATATATTGTTTCTGATTGGTAAGATTCTCAGAGGAAGAAAGTGAGCCGGCATCAGCTTACCATCAGTGCTTTGAGCAACCTCCACAGTTGAGGACGGGTTTCCTTCAACTTCGTGACTTGACTGTGAATAAGGACATCCGGCAGGTGGAGGAGATACATGGTTAGTGGAAGAGGAACGCGCACTTTCCCCAGCGGAGCCCTGGTTGAAACTGATCCAGATTGAATTAGAGTATGAAACGACTCCGAGGGATGGATAGAGGGAACTCTCCCAGAATAAGTTCGGATAGCGACTCACCGAAACAGATAGAGTCACCCGCACGCGTTCATGAACCTAGAGCCTCCCGTTCAATGCACCTAAAACTGCGAAATTGATATCCAAAGAAAAGTTGAAAAATTCGACCGTGTTGCCATTTGACAAGGTAGCGTTGTCTGCGGAAGGAGAAGGAAGCACTAGTGAAGGGTTGGATTGGAACGAAAGCTGGACCGAGAAGCGCTCCTCCAAAAAAAAAAAAAAAAAAAAAAGCTGTGAGTGACGTCACTCCTCCAACCATATCTCGTGACTCATCGTGAGAAGTAATCTTGACTCTGTCTACGCCTCTCACTAGCACCCTCGTGTCTCCTTCTCGGTCTTCTGAGGAAGCGACTATACGTGCTATTGCAACGGACTTACGATTTATACTTCCACCCGTTGTTCGCGGGGATAACAAGCTGGAGCTTATGGAAAAGTATCGGAGAGAAAAAAAGACAAAGGATCAATATCAATAGTCTAGAAATGCATACATTTATTTGATTCTCGCGTGGTGGCTACTGGTTTGTGCAATGGAATACTGGTCGGGCACAAAGTATGCAGGCAGACACTACACCGCAGGTCGATACTCTCGAGACAATCGAAAATTGGAGCATCTAAAACGGTGCCGGTGGGATTCACCTGGCATTGGCCGAAAATCAGAATTCTTACAGGCCAGCTTAAACGTCATTAGTGCCTCGAAAAAAATATAAGCTTTACCTGTTCCTCTCTACCTCCCTCTTCTTTTCGACCTCGCAAGTCCGCAGTGACATTCCGAAATGCGTCTCAAACCCCTTCTGATATCCCCCTGAAGATCGTTGGTCTCTACTTATGCGTTTAAAAGACTAGGGATGTGTTGGCATGGACAGTCTTTGATTTCGTATACTAGTCTAGATCGAAATCTATCATCCAACTGATCCACTCCATTAAAACATTAACATCCACTCACCTCGGATACTTTCTCAAACCCAAAGCCATCCTCAGGCGATATAGAAAGCCACACCAGGATATCAACAAGGACCTCAAACACCTCGACATTGTCCCCGATTGTCCCCCACTTCTATGAACAAAGTCAGTGGTAAAGCTCCTTACTACATCCTTCGGTTATCTACGGCCAAAGCACGAGAAGCGGATGATTCAAGGCCTATGCGGTCGCGATACACTTTGATGAGACGTACTATAACGGAAGCTTTATAAAAGCCAACGGTCAGAGGCGACGAGAACAAAACTAGCGGTTTGATAGTTTAGGTTGCCGAACGTAGCTTGGTGCTTGAGTGGGAGCAGCAAGAAGTATTGCGGGAGTATGAGGAAGAACGCGTCGGGCAAGGTGATGAAAGAGACGTTGGGCGTATGGATAGAAAAAAAAGGAGGAAGGGACAAGCTTAAATGATCGAGTTAAATGTGGATGAGTATGGAAAAGAAGATATATTGGTGATTGGGAGCGAGGATGAGGTTTCGTTTACGGTTTCTGCGGGTACAAGACATGTGGTTGTACGAATCAGGGGTATGTTTTGGGAGAGAGCGAGGAGCGGAGAGACTCATCGAAGTGACGAGATGGGAGGATGATTCGGGTAATGGAGAAATATGGGAGTCGTGAGTGGATATATGCGTGAGTATTTGAGCGATTCGATTACGATGTCTGTGTAGTAGATTGTCTCGTTTCATTCATGCAATAATACCATACACAGGAATACATACGTGGAGATTCCAAGTGTATATACCAATCGTGTTTATCCCAATTTCTTGACCTAAATCCCTCTTTGCGGTCGATGTTGCCTACGTGTGTACTAAGGGCTTTTCCTGATGTATGCCCCGTCCCAGAGTCGTGTGATTGAAGTTAGAGGCATGACTCTAAGTGTGGTAAGCACTTGACTTGCACATCTCCGGAGTTGTTGGTTCTTGACTTGATGAACCGGTGTTCTTTGCGACCTCGACAACAGCAGAGCAACGAAGGATGAAGCGATGTTGATTGACGTCACTCGTCGTGTCTAGGCCATTACCCATGTGGGACTGCTTTAGGGCAGTTTTCGGCTTCTGCGTGCCGATTGTGCTGCCGATCTCCGCCTTTCGCTCGCGCTTATTACGAGGCCGACTTTAGGAGGACTCGTTCTTGCTTATCTGGAGTCGCAGGGTGGCAGTGCACTTTACCACGAGTTAAATCCATTTGGTATATCAGTAATCTTATCTCTTACCATTAGTCACTAACTTACGGCTTACATGGCCTCGTACCTGCCGCGCGAAGCGACGGCCCTATTCCTTCATAACAGACTAAGATACATTGCTCTTGGATCGCTCAAATCGCAATTTATGTTGACTCCAGGCTGGAGAAAAGACGTCCGAAATTATCATTCAAGTTTAATCAAGATCACTGACCAGACCGGACAGAATTGTTTGATCAACTATTATGCACTTGTCTTCGAGTGAAGAACACCTCTTGAGCTATTTTTCTGACTCTAATATCAATATTCGTGTCAGCGTTTCTTCTTATATTGCACTTCCTTTCCTACACGCTGGTTCCTACATCCTCCGATGTCTATACAAACATTCCAGAGCATAGATAACCAATCTCACCCGATGATCCCTCGCATAGCTCCCAGCTTGACCTCACGTGTCCTGGACTCTTCAGACGTGCTCATCTACCGTAAAAATATCTCCAAAGAGTTTGTATGTTACTTTTAGTTTTCTTTTTGACAGTCCATATGTGATGACTTAGAGTCAGAAGGAAGAGGCATCACGGAGGTACTCCTAGAGCGTGGTGAGATACGGAAAAGAGAGCTGGCCATAGAGAGTTTGACACTTGCATTTTAGATTGTTCAGATCCGGGAGTGCAGGTGACTTAATTACTATGAAGTTTTCGTTCAGTCCAGTCTGATGCCAACTACAAGTACCTATTGCTCCGATGGTTCGAGCAAAAGTACTGGTCCAAGTAGAATACAACGGTGCACCACTGCAACGTATAGCAACGGGACTGTTTTCATAGCAAAAAGATGGCAAGAAAGTTCTTCCCAGCAAAAATCGGACTGATGGACATTGAAAGTTGTACAAGTATACAAAGGTTTCCTGATCTATTTTCCACCCCATCAGATTTTTCATTCCTTTTTCTTGCTCTCCGAGCCATCTCCGTCATTCACTTTGACAGACTGGAGCAATCAAAAAGTAAATAGAACAGAAATTTATTACCCATGGATTCTATTCTAGCACTATCACTTGATCAAAAAAACATGAGTATAGATGATCCTTAGGAACATGATTTCCGTGAGTGTTTCTAGGTTCAAAACTCAATTTAGCCTACACACCACGTTCCTTTCCTTCTATGTTCTATACTGTGTTCCAATTCTGTCTTTTTTCCGCTCACCTTCTCCAAGTCAACCTTTACTTTTACCTCTCTATTTCCCCCTTTGCTCCCACTGAGACTTCTCCCCCCATTCTCTCCCTCCCTCCACCATCCTAGGGTCAAAATAGACAAGCTATGGATCACATAAAAATTGTAAAATGATTGTGAGCGATTGCTGCATAGATATCACAAGGAATCAAAGTTTTTTGGATCTGTAGTTTTGCAAGAGAGTCAATCGGGAATATGTATTCTGTCTCCGATCCTACCCATATAAATAACACAGCATAAAATAAATCATTTGTATCAAAAGGGAAGTCAAAATTGTGCATATATGTAGTAATGAATGGAGAATAAAAGTTCTGGGATACACTAATGTCTTTGCTTGTTCCACCACAAATACCCCACTCATTTGGGCCTCCATTCTTTCCTTGTTTCAAATGGTTTGATAACCACACTACTCCACTTCCTATGCCCGTATTCAGTTACCTACTACCTATCCAACTCCATTGGGTCTTCTTCCGACTCATCTTCTGCTCTGTAACGGCAACATAATACCAAACAAGTCCTAATGTCTTCTTTTCCATAGTGAAATTGTGAGAATAACTTGAATAATCCGAGAGTAAAGCTGTGACATTCTGCTTGTTTCTGCACCCATACCTTGAGCCTGAAGGGAGATAAGATTCCCATATGTCAGAGATTGGAATCTTATCAGATGATACAGTGACATCTATCCAGGGTATGTCACCTTCAGATTCAATACGCAGCCCCAGCACTACAAAGACATATTTTCTCCAAAACTCGTAGTAGTATAGAAGGACAAAATGGATACCATGTTGTTCACCAAGGTCTGAGAGTGTCGCATATACCCTTTTCCCTTCCTCACTGCAAAGAAGATTGGATGGGATGGCTGAGTGACTGTATCTGAAGTCGAAAGGAATGGATGTAGTGTCAAGTATGAAATTCATACTTGTTGAGCTCAAAGCATGTGGTGAGCTTTTGAATTCATCTATCTGACGGTAGAGCTCGAATTGAGCACTGGATGAAGCGATGTAATTTAATTCAACAATATGTGTCCTCGAAGAGTCTCCAGTCATGTGTGTGAAGCAGGACACCAGAGCGTTGCCATCTTCAACACATGATAGAACACTGTCTTGAAGATAATGCATGACATATGGGATACCACGATAGTTGATGAAGAGCTGCACTCGTAGCACAGGAACGTTGTCATTGCATGAAATCCACAGATTGACGTTAAATTCATTTCCCGCTGTGGTCCGAACTCTGAAATGACGGACTGAAGAAAGACAAGTCAAGGACTGTACACTTTGAGGATACTTCTCGTGAACATCACCCAGAATGGTGAGTTGTGAATCATCATGTTTGATCATGAATTCGATGGGGAACTCGTAATTGTCGCTTTCATCACGCTGCCGAGAGATGGTGCTCTCCTTCACTATGACTTCCTGCAACTCTCCCAATGGGTCGTCAATGTGGGGAAGTGGAAAATATTGACACAGTCGAACAAAGCGGTGTTCCTTTTTCTGAAGATAAATTCCAATGTACTTGTTACCCACTTGACAATGCAGCGAAGCAAGAAATATGTTTTTCCCTAAATCTGGTAGAGGTTCCAGAGGAAGACATATACGCAGTCCATTATTGCCAAAAGAAAAGGATGATTTGTCACCAAGATCCTCTGATTTGGATACACCAACAAGTCCAGATGATGCAAACTCCAATGGGGAGTTTGCAAATAGTCCCCTTTCCCTGTCTGAGTCCTTGCATGCTGCCCAGGCAAAGATACTACGATCCTCCGAGTACTTGATAATCTCCTGTTGCAATCGCATAAATGCTTTTGGTCCACCCTCCCCATAGATTGGTGGCATATTCACCCCAAAAAGCCCCATAAGGCAATATGCCTTGTCTTCCGGTCTCGTTGTTTCCCTAGATGCAGCCCACGACATTCTTTGTGCAATACTGTAGCCATCTATCTCTCCTTTCTCGAAAACATCAACTGGAATGGAAGTGACTTCAGAGATGACCTTCCGCATGCTGAATCGAGTACCAATCTGGTTCCAATTCTCGTCCAAAAAGATCATATAGCGAGGTGCTATCAACTCCTGAAGTGTCCACCCTCTGGTAAACCAGCGACTCTTCTTCAAATCCTCCAAATTCTTCACATTCCTCTCCCAAGAAACATCATCCAAGTACGCAACGCAGATTCGACCGTCCCCGTAGTACTGATACATCGAGTTGAGCGCTTCGGAAAGCTCGGCACTACTGGACTTGTCGATGCAGCATGTATCAATCCAGATCCACTCAAACCGGAATTGTCGAACATATTCACAAGCGTTCCAGACCTTGGACCAGCCTGCTTTGTTCTTGGCGGTTTCGAGATTCTGGATGTCTTGGAACGTGACCTCGTCCTTCTCCCATGTGTGCGAGAGAATAGCGAAAGTGGGAATATCCGAGTCGGTGAGAAATTCTTTGACTGCAAAGGTCTTGGTGTTTAGAAGACGCATGACACAAAGACAAGGTATACTTGTATGCTGTACCCGGAAGAATTTGATTCGAAGTTATAGGGGAGGAGGAAAGGGGAGGAGAGGAGAGGGACAAAGTACAACCCTAGTGGTAGAACTCAAAGCTGTACGTGGACAACACATGTAAGGACTTGGATTTATACTGTCTAGCAAACTGCTGTTCATATTACTTACATCAACATCTGATCTAGATACTGGTTCAGATGCAAATAGAATGGACGCTTTACATAGCTTTCCAAGGAGCTGTGTTTTCCATCATACATCACACGGACATCACCAAAAATGAAAACTCCATCTACCTCTTCCTCTGAAACTGTTCCGGCTGAACAGCAACGATCCCCCATTTGGAAATTCGAGCTCAAGCTTTATCAAATTGCTGGATCCAATCCGAGGCTCGATACTTGTGATACAAAGAGAGGATACACCCTCAAAGTACTCAATACAGCAGTATGTTCAATACAGACTACTATGTTCGATACTTAGAGAATCGGATGATATTGACTTTCCACTACCCATCCATCTTGAAGTAATAATGAAAGCCGTAAATGATACCAACTACTTTGTCATTAATGATGAGTGGGAAATAAGAAAATTACATTAGTCAAATTCGTAGAGAACAATTACAACTCCTTGCACGCGTCATAGTTTGAGAGGATGAGACTGACAAGTCGTGTCATCAAACGTTGTGTTAGCGGTGTGAGAGTTGACGCTATAGGTGAAATGGGAGGTGCTTGCCTAGAACGAGTTCAAGAATCAGATAAAGTTAAGGAAAATAATTGTAGGGATAAGAGGAAAGTCGGGGCGGGAGCGCCGGAAACGTAGGAAAGGAAGGCGTACAACCCTCACCACCATAGCTCAATTCAACGCTCAATTCAACACCAACTTGCCCCAGCTCCTCATTAGGTCCGGTTCCAGAAAGCAGGAGGATCCAGGTGCGCCAATCAATCCAGCGAACAAAAACATCTGACGTTGTGGTCAGAGTCATGAGAGTGCCTGGTAAACATGATAGGTAGAAAGGAATAGAAGCGGATCTGATCGGTAATGTCCTCAGGAGAAGAAAACGAGATTAACTCACCATCGGCGATCTGTGCAACCTCCACAGCCATGAAAGTCAGCGGACAGATTTTTTCTTGAGCTTCGTGACTCGAGTCTCAATAAGGACTACCAAGTTGGACCGGTTGCTTGAGACAGAGTGGAGATACGTTGTTAGCAGAAGAGGAACGCGTGCTTTCCCCAGCAGAATCTTGTTTAAAGCCTATCCAGATCAAATTAGAGCATGACGCGACTGGGAGAAATGAAACTAGTTGGGAAAGAGACTCACCGAAATTTCACTCGCATTCATAACATCCGTGCACTTGGATCTTTCCCTACTTGCGCCCAGAGCCTTCCATTCCTTCGACCCATTGAAAACTGTGATATATATATCCGTAGCAGAGTGACAAAAGTTGACCAGGAGGTGTCCGTTGTCATTCGACGAGATAGAGCTGGCAGCTGGCTGCGGAAGGAGAAGGAAGCGCTAGTTGTCAGTAGTGAAGGGATAGAACGAGAGCTGTGAGTGACGTCACTCCTCCAACCATATCTCGTGACTCGTCCTGAGATCTAGACTCAGAGGCTGATGTCAATCAACATCGCTGCTTCATCCTCATCCGCTTCCCATTGCTCCGCTGTTGTCGAGCTCGCAAAGAACAAGTCAAGACCAAATAACTCTGGAGATCCTTTCCACGCTAAGAGTTGTACTCTTCACTCGGATTACACGAGTCTGGGACGGGTCATACACACGCAGGTGACGTTGAAATGTCTGGAGAGGGATTTGGGTATGAAGAAACGATTGGCCTATACACTTAGAACCTCGATCGGTATGTATTCCCGTTTATGATATTATTGCATTATTGAAATGAGAAACATCTTATACAGACATCGTAATCCAATCGTTCAAACATGCACGCATATATCCACTCATGATTCCCTCGACTCATGCTTCTCTAATACCCAGATCATCCTCCCATCCCGGTACCTCGACAAATCCCTTTGCTCCTCGCTCTCTCTCTCAAGCAAAGGCCTGACCTGTATCACTACATGTCCCGCAATCGTAAAGTCCACAAACCAAGTCTCATCCATGATCGCTCCCAATCATCAACATGTCCTCTTCTCCTTACTACTCGTCCACCTGCCTCAATTATCTAAGCTTCTCCCTTCCTCCTCTCTCCTCTATTCCTGAGCCCAATGTCTCTTCCATTGTCTTCCCTGACATCTACTTTCTCATCATTCCAAAATACTTCTCACTCCTCCCATTCAAGCCCCAAGCCACGTCTGGGAACATAAACTAAAAAGCACATACGGTTCTGCTCCCGACGCCCGTCACTTCTGATCCATTTCTTTCGGGGAACCACCGTCTATACAAGAACAAATATCAACTTTTTGGAGTACTTCTTGTCAAGGTATATCAACGGTCACGTAGGCCTCGAATAACCCCGTTTCCTGTTGAAAGAGTTTACTGCCGGTACTGATCATAGAAGTGGGGATGTCGGGGTCTTGGAGGATATTTTCGATGTCGGTATATTTACCCAAGATGGTTTTTTCTGTAGGATGTCCCTGGATTTATGTGAGTGTCTGAGGCGACTTTGGGTTGGTGTGAGGGACTTTCAAGTTAACGGGCTGGATTAGTTAGATTTGGACGTGAAGTAGCCTGCAAATAGTAGAAGACTGTCAATGCTGACCCAGACTCGCTCTTTTAAGTGCGTGATTGAGGACCATGCACCGATCCTCGAACGGATGTCATAAAGACAACAGTGTTTTTTGTTATGCATCTCGGAAGGTGTCTGTAGGCTTGGGAAGTAGAGAGATGTGCTAGATAGAAATAGGTAGAGCTTATATTCCTCCTAGATGTTTCATGATGTTACTTTGAATTGGAAGGATCTAGCTATAACCCAATTTTTTATATCCCTGTCAAACAACTAGGTAGTTTTAACGGCCTGTAATTACAGTTTGTAGTATTTGAAAGAAGTGCATGGCTGCATACCTTATACTTGAACGGTTATCCATTGCAGAAATCAATAACCACCGCACAAAAGTCAAATAAAAGTACTGAGATTGAGTCGGTAGACTATCGGATATGAGTTTTGCACCAGATGCATTCGTGTTTGAATGCATACTCAAACTCCTTCACTGGCTAAGCCTAGTCTTAATGTCCTTCTCGTCCCCATTGGTTCAAACTCTCAGCTTTAGATCTTCCTATTCGGAAGATATGATTAAGAGTGCATAAGAACAGATCGATAGGAAAGTACCAATCAAAAAGAGAGCCAAATGGGCTGAGGGAGTACTCTGGTCTAAATCTTTAATTCGTGTCAGGGCTTGGATAAAGTAAAATCATCAATTCATCGGCCGGAGCACTTGGAAACTAACAAATTTACTAATCACTTCAGACAATATGTACGAGAGTTAGCGTTGTTGCAAGACATGCTTGTTTTGGATGTCCTTTGAGTTTACAAATTTTGCATAAAGATCATCCTTTTTTATCCTCTGTTCCATTTTCCTTTGTCTGCCTTTGGTTCATTGATCTGGCTTTCCCTCATCCAGTATCAGTGAAAGTGATATTTAGATAACGCAGGTTCGTCTAGTAGTATATATCTGCGTCAATGGCTGCATATATGCGCAGCTGAGGATATAGAAGCTAATAGGAAGAATTGAAGGAAGAGCGTACCGGAGAGAACCATTGAACACAAGTTACAATACTATTGCGTCTACCAGAAGTAGAAAATAATCAATTAATCAACAGAAACCCGGACCCGACGATAATGCAATTGGAGAGACCGATATCGAAGAAAATACATAGATGAGTTTGTATTCCTTTGTCATATTTGATCTTTTAAAGCAACAAGTGAAGCTCGAAGATTAGGAATAGTCAGGTTATCACCGTTTACGGAAACACGAAACCTGCCAGTGCATCTAGGTGTTTTGACTCGTCTATTTTCTTTCTCTCACGACCGACGAGTTGACCTGACAATCGTAAGCCTGTTGTGATTAGCCGTACACTCGGTAGACTGAGAAGGAGACATAGTACTTGCCAGTCACAGGCGTAGACCTTTAAAGGAACCAACCGAGTCAAATCTTCCAAATTCTCACGCAATGACGAGTCACGAGATACTTATGGAGGAGTGACGTCACTCAATGCTCTCGTTCCATCCCTGCACTGACACTCCTTCTCCTTCCTTCCGCAGACAGCTCTATCTCGTCGAAAGGCCACGCACTGCTTCTGGTCAACTTTCTCTACTCTGCGACGGACACCTCACAGTTTTCAATGGGTTGAAAGAATGGAAGGCTCTGGGCACGAGTGGGGAAAGAAACAAGTACACGGATGTCATGAGCGCGAATCACTCTACTTATTTGAGATTTCGGTGAGTCTCTAGCCCAACTAAGTACGAGAGATATCCATCTCTACATTTTTTGGAGTCGCGTCATGCTCTAATCTGTTCTGGAGGTTTCACACAAGACTCTGCTGGCGAAAGCACGCGTTCCTCTTCCGCTAACCACGCATCTATAATCTCTGCCCTGTCTCAAGCAACCGGTCCAACTTGGATGTCCTTATTGACGCTCGAGTCATGAAGCTCAAGGCAGAACCTGTCCGCTGACTTTCACGGCTGGGGAGCTTACCCTGAGCGCTGATGGTAAGTCTCCGCTTGCTCACTTTCTTCCTCTGAGAACCTTACCGATCAGAAATAACTTTATTCTTTTCCACCCATGATGTTTACCAGGTCCTCTCAAGTCTCTGACTACAACGTCAGATGTTCATTTGGTCGGCTGGAACAATTGGTACACCAGAGATCCTCCTGCTTTCCGGAATCGGATCCAATGAAGAGTCGGGGCAAATCGATCTTGAATTGAGCTTTGATTTGAGCTGTACAATTTTTGAGTTCTTGGAAACCTTCCCTTCCTACTGTTTCCGTCCCTCCTCCTTCGCGTTTCCTCTCGTCCTACCATTATTTTTCTTTTACAATACCTTCATCTGATTTTGAACTCGTTCCAGGCAAGCACCTCATCGATCACCCTCCCATTCCACCTATAGCATCAGCTCTAACACAACGTTTGATGACACGATCCGTCAGTCTGATCCATCCGGATCGACTGTCAAACTATGACGAGCGTAGGGACTTGTAATGGTTCTCTACGAGTTTGACTAATGTAATTGTGTTTATGAGGATTACTCATGGTGACGGTCCATAGCTCCGGACCTAGATCTGCCCATATCGAGCCTCTGTTCATGGAGTTCTTTCTTTCTCCCCGTCTGGTTCGGCTAGAGGCTACTGACATTGAATGCCACGACTCTTCCATTCTTGATGACCTCAAACGACCCGCTGACGCTCACTACTGCTGTTTTTGTCCCAAAAGTCCGGTGGGTAGTCTGCTCTTTCTTTATCTTCTGAGGATCGTGTTTATCTACTGATATTCCACGGTCTAGAACGGTCCCTCACTTAGAGTCACTCTCTCTCCCTTCTGCGAAAGGCGGAATCTTCACCTATCCCTAATATCGAAGATACAGTCTCCTCACCAATGAATGGATTCTTAAGGCTATACAAATACCTTTCCCAGATGTTAACACCCTTTTTAACGCTACAGCCTGGGCTTCCACTTTCCCCTTCCATCATTGAACCTTTCCGTGATTAGGCTATTGCTCGGGGATGGAACTGATACTGACAAGGGCGCATACATTAGGAAGAACCTTATCACGGTGTATCACCCTGTCGGAATTGTCAAGATAAACTGTGACTCGGACACGATGAGCGTGACGGACTCGAGGTCGAGGGTCAAGGTTATTCATACTTAGATGCTAGGGTTGTGAGCACTAAGTATTTTCGTAAGTATTGCACTGCTCTACCATGACCTTCTGCTATACTGATTCCAAAAATCACTAGAAGGTGATATTTCTTACAGTCATCGGTTCCTGAATAACAGTCTATGAGGGCCTGTGTACACTGTCGGGGAGAAGTGAGTAAAACTGATCAAAGAGGATTATGGTTAGCTTAAAAGTTTCATTCCAAGCGAATTTTTCGATGTATAAATCTTTCAAAGACGTGACAATTTTTACATTAAACTAACATATTAAAAATGCCGAGTCTCGATGACAAAAAACACTTAAAAAACCCATTCATTCATTTGCTTTTTTTAGGCTCTTGAAGTGTTCAAATATCTAGTTCGTTTTTTTACTTCCCGCTTATCTTTAAGCTTGAACTATTATTATTTCAACTCTTTTCGATACAAACAGAATCAAACTTGGAAACTGTAGGTCGCTGTATATTTTCCCTTTCTGTGTGAAATGTACATATGTGTATTGTAAAAAGAGATTCGGTCGTGTGTTGCAAAAGGTAACAATACGGGCGTGCATGGTATGTGAATGCGACACAAACATAAGAAGTCAAGTACTGTTTTGGAACTGTGTAATATGTTGTGGTACTACTGTAGTATTTGTTACCGTAGAAACTCATGCAATCGGTGTTTAATTATAAACAGTACACTACATCATCATTCAAAAGATACAGACTGGTGATCTAGATTATAATACTCTGATACAATGAGAACAGGAAATTAATCGCAACTTGGAGGGATCCTATCTGACTTTTAAGGCGATCTCACTTCAAGGTATCTGCTAGTTTGATAAATGTATCGTTTTATTGTGGAAGCAAAGTTCTGATAATTGTTGAAGCTGGCAATACGCAATTGGATAAAAGTAATACAGGAATCAACGGTGGTCTATATTACTATATGGATTTGTGGTATTTAATTAATAAGCCTCTCCCGTCACTGAAGCTGTGTAATAAGTTGACTGCGCACACGTGTAGGCATATAGCTTGTGTTCCTAAATTTAGTGCTTTATCTGCAACCGTTGCGGCCTTTCATCATTGTATGAATCTACCACGGACATATGAGCCGTGAGCTCGTTCATATGATGGACCATTGATGGTGATATGGTCCCGGGACCAATGATGTACTGCCATCGGGATGCATCCCGAAACCGGGCGTTCAGCTCTTGGACCAGTCCGGTTAATAAACTCCTCCTCCTCCTCCTCCTCCTCCTAACATCAGGTATGTACTCTCAGCTCCTCCCCCACTTTTCCCCTCCCTCTTTGCGACTCTGTGAACAGCTGATTAATTGCATTTGTTTGGTCAAGTCTTAGAGCATACATCGTTTTACCATTTGTCTTCCAAGCGTCAAGACCTTCAGGGATTTCTTGCCAATATCCCCCTTCGCTATTCTTTCGCCATAAGTTGTACACTTGTAGGCCACACCTACAGCTTTCATTCCTAGGATCAGGTATGTACTCATCTCCACCCTACCCGACACCTCCCTCTTTACAACACTGGGAATGCCTAGTTAATTAAATTTCCTTGTTCCAGTTTCCGAACATACATCCTATTGGCCATTCGTTTTCTAAACACCGACCTTCAAGAACTTCTCATCAAATCTCCAGCTTTTCTTAATAAACTCCTCCTCTTCCTCCATTATCTCGTCATTACTTGACTAAGTGTGCACACGTGTGGACCATCCCGACAGATTACGTTCTTACCATTAGGTATGTCGCCCATCCACCACCCCTTCCCTTTACTCTGAGAATAGCGTGTTAATTGAATTTCATTTAGTTTCCATTATACATTCTATTTCATACCATGCGTCTTCTCAACACAAAGACCTTTGAGGTCCAAGAGTTTCTCACCACTATCCCTACTTTCGCTATTCTCTCACACACATGGGGCAAAGATGAGGTCACGTTCCAAGACATCGAGAAGTTCAAGACCACTAAGAACAAAGCAGGCTGGTCTAAGGTCTGGAATGCCTGTAAATATGCTCGACAATACCGGTTCGAGTGGATCTGGATCGATACATGCTGCATCGACAAGTCCAGTAGCGCTGAGCTTTCTGAAGCACTGAACTCAATGTACCAGTACTACAGGGACGGTCGGGTCTGCATTGCATACTTGAGCGATGTTTCATGGGAGAAAAATATCGAGGAATTGAAGCAGAGTCAATGGTTCAAGAGGGGGTGGACACTTCAGGAGCTGATAGCACCTCGCTACATGGTCTTTTTGGACAAGAATTGGAACAAGATTGGTACTCGATACAGCATGCGGAAGGTCATCTCTGAAGTCACTTCCATTCCGGTTGATGTTTTTGAGGAGGGAGGGATAGATGGTTACAGTATTGCACAGAAAATGTCATGGGCTGCATCTAGGAAAACAACAAGACCAGAAGACATGGCATACTGCCTCATGGGGCTTTTTGGGGTGAATATGCCACCAATCTATGGGGAGGGGGGTCCAAAAGCATTCATGCGATTGCAACAGGAGATTATCAAGTACTCAGAGGATCGTAGTATCTTTGCCTGGGTGGCATCCAAGGACTCACTCAGGGAAAGGGGACTATTTGCAAGTTCCCCATTGGAATTTGCATCATCTAGAGATGTTGGTGTATCCAAATCAGAGGATCTTGGTGATAAATCATCCTTTTCTTTTGGCAACAACGGTCTGCGTATCTATCTTCTTCTGCAACATCAACCAGATTTGGGCCAAGACGTATTTCTTGCTTCACTACATTGTAAAGCAGGTAACAAATACATTGGAATTTATCTTCAGAGAAAGGAACACCGCTATGTTCGACTGTGTCGATATTTTTCACTTCCCCACATTGACGACCCATCAGGAGAGTTGCGGGAAGTCATAGTGAAGGAGAGCGAACTCCCTCGAAAGCGAGACAAAAGCGACGATTACGAGATCCCCATCGAATTCAAACCTGGCAATTCACAAATCACTCCTCTCGGCGACATTAATCGTTCTTGCGTCATTAACCATTTTTATGACAATAACTCTTGCAGTGTCCAGTTCTTGTTGTTGTATCATATTTCAGAAAGTTATTTTATAGTTCAGACCGAAACAGGAAATGAATTTCACGTCGTTCTCTGGAGTCAAATCAATGACAGCATTCCTGTGCTACAAGTACAGTTTTTCATCGACTATCATCTTACCCCTGACTGCATCCACCCTCTTCAAGACAGTATTCTCTCACGTGTCGAAGAAGGCAATGCTCTGGTGTCCTGTTTCCTACACATGACTGGAGACTCTTTGAGGACACATATTGTGGAGCTTGATGACATCCCTTCATCCAGTGCCCAATTCAAACTCTACCGTCAGATAGACGAATTCAAAAGCTCACCACATGCCCTGAGCTCAACAAGTATGAATTTCATGCTTGACACTACACACACCCTGTCTCCTAACACTGGAACCTACTTTGAATACACTCACTCTACTGTCCCATCCAATCTTCTTTGCAGTGAGGAAGGGGAAAGGGTATACGGGACACTCTCAGACCTTGATGAACGACATGATATTCATTGTGTCTTTGCATACTATGACAGTAGATCCTGGGTCAAAAAACATGTCTTTGTAGCGCTGGGCCTGCGTACTGAATCTGAAGGAGACAAACCCTGGATAGATGTCACTGTATCATCTGAAAAGATTCCAATCTCTGACATATGGGAATCTTATCTCCCTTCGGGCTCAAGGTATGGGTGTAGGAACAAGCAGAATGTGGCAGCTCCAGTCTCGGATTATCTTTCTTACAATCTCACTGCAGAAAAGAAGACATCAGGACTTGTTTGGTATCACGTTGTCGTTACGGAGAAGTTAGTCATAAGATGAGTCGGAAGGAGATGAGTCAGAAGAAGACCCGTTGGATAGGTAGTAACAAAATACGCCATAGGAAACTGAGTAGCGTGGTCATCAAGCCATCCGAAACAAGAAAAAGGTGGAAGGCTCTAGTGGGGTGCTTTTGGTGGAATAAAGTGAGGACATTGGTACTAGGGAAAAGGCCGACTTTGTCGGCAGAGACCTTGCTCATGGTTCTACCGTAATACAAGCAGAATGATTTCTGAACACTTGATTAAATTGAGTATCAACTTTTCATCGGCCTGGAAGGAACATCAACGTGTATAAAGTTCGTACAATAGTTTCTATGGTACAGAAATATACGTTGCGAGCGAGACCTTGGATTGAACCATAAAAGCGAGAGCGATGAACGAGGGTGAAAAGGAGGAAGGAAACAGCATGAAAGGAAGCCAAACCAGTGTTCTGCTTATGGCCTGGTTCCTCCTGAATGGTTGAGGCTTGTTTCAGGCATTTGGTCTTTGTTTAAGTGTATTGGTTAAGGCTTAACTACAAAACTTTAGTAGAAATTGTTTTGGTCCTCAGTCGTCACCTGTGTCAGGTATTTGATCCTCCTCTGCATCTAGCAGAGCCTCCATGTGTGCCAATTCTGCATCAATTTAGCTCTGCGAGATGTGTGTCTGTTTTGGCAAACCATTTCACAGTGTTTGTAAGGTAATCGCGGCGGGTTTGGTGATCATGAGGTAGTCAGTTGAAGATGGGGTGCTTGTTGGGTGTGCTGAGAATTGGTTGAGAAAATTTCTGATTGGCTGGCGCCCGGCTGCCCGATTAGCCGTTCGGAGCTTACGGGTATTTTTTAGGCTTAAAAATTCGATCCAAAGTTCATAAGGCTTAAGCTTAAGGCCTTTAAGCCTTAAAATGTTTAAGGCCTTAAGCCTTAAGGATTTCGCTGAGCCAATCCGCAGTTATGGCCGGGTTACTAAAAATGGTTGACCTTGACTCCTCTGTTGGTCATGTTTGTTTTGGATGGCAACGAAAATTTTGCTACTTGTATGCTCAGGCGTCACGTGATTTTTGACACAGCAGAGACCCTGTGAGCAAGGTAATGGAGTATACTAGTTATCTCCGAACAGTTATTTCCCAATTATTACACATATGCATAACTTTGACTTCTCTTTTGATACAAGTGATTCATTTTATGCTGCTTTAAGTTATTTCAAGATATTGGGATAATAAATGATTTTTATGTACACTTGGAATCTCAATATATGTGCTCCCGTGTATGATATTATTGCATGAATGAAACGACACAATCTACTATACAGACATCATAATCGGCTCAAATTTCACTCACGACTCCCTTCGCTCATATTTCTCCATTACCCAAATCATCCTCCCGTCTTGTCACCTCGATGAGTCCCTTCACTCCTCGTTCTCTCCCAAACAAATTCCTGATCCATACGACCACGTGTCTCGCACCTGCAGAAACCGTAAACGTCCTCGCTTCATATCACCAACATATCTTCTTTTCCATACTACTCGTCCACGTTCAATACCTCGATCATTCAAGCCTTTTCCTTCCTCCTCTCTCGTCTATCCATATGCCCAACATCTCTCCCATCGTCTTGCCCGACGTTTACTTCTTCATCCTTCCGGAATAACTCTTTGCTGCTCCCACTCAAGCTCCGAGCCATATTCGGCAAACCTAAACTACCACGACACTCCATGCAGTTTCGCCCTCGTCGCTTCTGACCGACCGATTACCTTCAACAGAGCTCCCGTTTGCAGAAGAGTATCGATCTTTAAGGGTACTTCTCGTCAAAGTGTGTATCGCGATCGCATAGGCCTTGATTACCCGTTCCTCGCACTTTGGTCGTGGATAACCGGAGGGTGTAGTAAAGGAGCTTTATCATCGACTTTGGTCGTAGAAGTGGAGGATAATGCCGGGGTGTTTGAGGTCCTTTAAGGTTGATGGGCGGGTATGACTTTGTGTATAGGATAACTTTGCATTTGAGAAAGTATCCGAGGTGAGTGGATGTTAGGGCATCCAACAGAGTGGATCAGTTCTATGATAGATTTCGATGTGCACTAGTACACGAAATCGAAGACTGTCCATATCCACATATACTCAGGCTTTTAAGTGCATAGGTGGAGACCAACAATCGTCAGAGGAATATCAGAGCGGTTTTGAGACGCATTTCGGAATGTCGTTGTGGCCTCGGGAGGTCGAGAAGAAGAGGGAGGTAGAGAGGAATACTAGGTAAAGCTCGTATTCTTCTCAGGGGTCTCATGTCGTTAAGCTGACATTGAAGAATCCTGATTTTTATGCCAGTGGTGAATCCCACCGGCGTTGTTTTAAATGTTCCAGTTTTCGATTGTCCCGAGAGATAGTCCTCCGGTGTAGTGTCTGTCTGCGTACTTTGTGCTCGACCGGTCATCCACTGCATAAATCAGTAGCTGCCGCGCGAGAATGAAATAAAAGCATGCGTTTTTAGACTATTGAAATGACCCTTTGTCTTTTTCTCTGATGCTTTTGCATAAACTTCTTATCGGTCAATCTCGTCCTCATTGACGAAAAGTCACAGATTATGGCGATTTGTATCTTTCCGTTCCCCGTTTTGGGAGACCTATACGATTAAGAATGTATAAGTTAGTATGCGAAACAGTTTAGTAAGAAAACACCGATCAAGGGAGAAATTGACCGAGTAATGGTCCAATTTGAGAGGGTTGATAAAGCTTGTAACAATTCTCTGATCCAGCCAATGGTATTCCACCGGCTAGTTTTAGATGCTCAATTTTTCGACTAGCCGATTATGGTCCTGGTACAGAGTAGTACCTGTCTGTACACTGCTTCATGCTGAAAAAGTAATCCATTTCACAAATCAATAACCATCGTTCGAGAGTCCAGTAATTCTTGGGATTTAACAAGAGCCATCACCTTCAAGTTAACGGGACCCATTGCACCAAATTGTCTTTGGACGGATTGGATAGCATTATTGGTGTTGAATCCGTCGACAACCCGAAACCTGGCTGCGTTGTCGTGTTGTACATACTCTGGGCTCTAAAGATTATAACAGTGAACGGGAAAGGACAGAATCGGAATACACAAACATAGTTGAATGTCGGGGATGCAGTACGTGGGTTAAAAGAAAACGATTTCAACATGAGAACGCTCACTGACATCTTGTTTCGTATGCCACCATGTATAACTATAATTAGCAGTTTCCCTTGAATAAGAATGAAATAGGATGGATCATGGGTAACGCGATGCGTATGGGCTATGTGACCCCGGTATTCGAGCGTGTATCAAAGAAGAGTGCTTGAATAAAAACATAACATGAAAATCTGTGCAATCTTCAACGCACAACAATTTTACAGGTTCTTACATTCCTAAAGGCCACAAGCACCGGTCTAGACTCTAAAGCTCATCAGGAACAGCTTACCTCAAAATCCAGCAACATTCTCAAGCCTTTTATGCCTGAACCCCGAGTCGGTCTAGCTGTATTAAATTGAAGAACAACGATGGCAAACTTTTTGGATAACACTTATGCTAATAGTAATGGAAAAAGTCGAGTCATCCGGTATCAGTGGAAGCGATATTCAGATGATGAGGGTTCTTCCAGTAGCATATATCTGCGTTAATGGCTGCGTGTATGCGCAACTGAGAATATAGGAATTAACAGGAAAGAATGAAGGAAGGGTATACCAGAGAGAATCGTACTCGTTGATCCGTGAACACAAGTTACATCGGCCTAAAACCAGAAGACGAATGGAAAACAATGGATTGATCAACGGAATCAGCGATCTCGACGATAAAATGCGGGTGGAAGGATTGAAGAACAATACATAGATCAATTCGTGTTCTCTTCGTCGTGTCTCTCTTATAACCTTGAGCAACGGGACAAGCTTGAAGATCAGCAGTGGTCAGGTTACAGAAGCACGAAACCTGCAACTAGATGTCTTGACTCGTCCGGTCTCTTACCCTCGTGAGCGGCGAGCTGACGTGCCAATCATAAGACTGTTGTGATTCGTCGTTCACTCGGTAGACTGAGAAGGAGACATAGTATTAGCTACGTAGCAGCTGCAGGCGTACAGCCGCGTACTACAAAATTCCGAATTCTCACGCAATGACCAGTCACGAGATAATGGTTCGAAGAGTGACGTCACTCACCGCTCTCGTTCCATCCAACAACCTTGCTTTACTGTTCACGCACTTTCTCCTCACACAACCCTTCCTTGATACCGGGATATGGATTTCAGAGCTATCAATTTGTCGAAGGAACTGGAGGCTTCAGGCGCAGGTGGTGAAAGTTTACGGATGGAACACGGGTGGCTCTATTGGTTTCGGTAAGTCTACTGCCTCAACCAATTTCGAGTCATAGCTCTTGTCTGCATTCTTCGGAATTGTCTCATGTTCAAATTCGATCTTTATAGATTTCAACTAAGTATTGGCCGGTAGAGGTACACGTTCCTCTTCCGCTACCGCCTATCTCCACCCCGCCTTGAACAGTCGGTCCAACTTGGATGTCCTTATGCACGCGCAGGTTATGAAGTTGAAGGAAACTTCTCCCTTGACTTTCACCGCTGTCGAGATTTCTCAGAGTGCTGATGGTGAGTAAAGACTCATTCCCCTGAGAGTATTACTGATAAAGACCAATTCTATTGTATTCCAGGTTCCTCTTAGGACTTTGACTGCGACGTTGGAGCTCGCTTTACGATCAGGATCAATTGGCGCAGCATGGATTCTCTCGCTTTCCGGAATTGGATCTAAGGATGAATTGGCGTAAGTCGGTATTGAATCGACCTTTGATTGGAGCCATGTTGGTGAGTACCAAAGGAGTGTTTCTTGCGTGAGGCAACCCTTCCGATTGTTTACGACCTTTCTTTCTCACCCTCACGATTTACTTATTCTTTGTTTACAACATCTTTACTTATCTGATTCTCAACCTCTTTACAGGCGAACATCTCCTTGACCACCCTCTCGTTCTCACGTACTACAGCGTCAAATCTATCAAGACTTTTGATAACACCACTCGTCAATCGGATCTCTTCCCTTCGACTTTCGAACACTGAGAGGACGAACGAGAAAGATTTTTCTCTACAAGCTCGACTAACGTGATTGGGTTCATGAGAATTCTTCAAGGTGAAGGTGCCAATGACCCTAGCTCTGGACCTAGGTTTGCGAACCTCTCTTTGCGGTGAGCTTCTTTATCTGTCTTTATCCCGACTGAATCGCTGACATTGAACACTGTGGCTTTCTAATTAGAACGGATTTGCCGCCCTTGGAGACACCAAACAGCCCGATGAAGGTCACTTCTTGACTAAAATTGCTGTCGTCTCCCACAAGTCTGGTGGGCTCTCTACTTTTGAGAATCCTTGTTCATTTGTTGATTTTGTGTGGTTTAGAGGGATCCCTCACTCTCGCTTCTGCCGAAGGCGGAACTTTCACTCATCCTAACATCAACTACGCTCTCCTCACCAACGACTTCGATCTTGTCAGCCTTACAACAAGCTCTTCGAGATGCTGACACTTTCCTCAACGCTACACCTTGCACTTCACCTTCCCCTTACACCTTTCGGTGATTGGGCTGTCGCTCGGGACGGTACTGATGCAGACAGGGAGGCATACATTAGGAAGAACCTCATCACGGTGTATCACCCTGTCGGAACTGCCAAGATGAGTTCTGACTCTGATACGACGGGTGTTTGAGGGTCAAGGGTATCAAAGGTGTTAGGGTTGTGGACGCTAGTATCTTCGTAAGTCCCACAAATTCACTGCTATTCTTATTCCAAAAGCTGACAAAAAAGTGATTTTTTTTCAATAGCCGTCGATCCATGAATGTCATCCTCAAGGACCAGTGTACACTGTCGGAGAGAAGGGAGCACAACTGATCAAGGAAGATCACGGGTTGGCTTAAAAAGTCTCATTCCAAGTGGTCTTTGGTGATTTTTCTCTACTATGCTTTAAATCTTTCTCAAAGGTATAACAGCTCTCAGCCTCTCGTTTACATTAACTTAACATATTTAAAGTGTCTATGAAAAAAAGACACAGGAAAAGTTTATTCATTCGCTTCCTTTCCATGGGGCCCTTGGGTGTTCAAACACTGCTCTCTATTTCGTTTTTTTTTCATTTCCCACTGATTTTTAAACTTTAAATATTATTATTTCAACTCATCGATACAAATAGAGTCAAACTTGGAAGTTGATCGTACGTATGTAGGCCGTCGTGGAGAATGAAGATATTTTTCCTCTTTCTGTGCGAAATGTATGTGTTGTAAAAGTTCGCCGATCGTGGGTTGAGTCGGGTTCAGAAAGGAACAATACGGATGTGCATCATGCTTCTCGTGAACGCGATATAAACACAGCAGGAGGTCAAGTATTTTGGAGCTATGCGTTTTTATCTGTGGTATATAGTACTCGGTATTGTCGAAGCTCATGCACTCGGCATTTTTTGTTGGTATCTTCAACAATGGATCGTCATTTCAAAGGAAAGTACAGACCGATATAGATTATAATACAATGATTATCCTAATAGAACGACAGTAGGAATTAACCACAGGCAATGCATCGGACCATGGAGAAGGCTCTACACTGGGTGCTATCCGGTCTGTGCTGCCGTCATAACGGTGTCCCTTACCAGTTGCGAGGGTCTATGGTGTAGGTCATCATTGAAAATCGCCAAGCATAGATGCGCTCGGAGTGGTAAACCTATACATAGCACTGAAATTCCCAGAATATCGACGGGTACCCGGCTAGTGTAAGTTCCGGCTGAGAATTGAATTTGAGTTCATCTCTGCCAAAAGATAGTGCACCTCACGAATGTGGTATGTTTTCGGCCACGGAATTCGGAGGCTCTACGCTCATTCATGGGACAGTAATAAGTAGTGGGAATATCACATCGGAGAAGCGCCTCATAAACATTATTCTATATGAACATATCACGCCAAAAACACCAATATATCCGCCGAGCGGATTGATGACCGGAGAGTCGGACGGAAAGTAGATATATTTGCGATTTAGATAGGTGTCTAGATATATTGTGTATCTCAAAGCTGAATATATAAACAGAAACCTGATATATTTGGACACATTTCAGTACATCTGACCAGTGAACGGACACATTGCCTATCAGATCTATAGAAAGAAGTAGGGAAAGACTTCAAATCCAGGCTCCGGACATGGGTGCAGATATGCCACCAGAAAGACAATAAGTCCGGCTTCATGATATGGATGCCGATAGTTAGACTCGCGTGGCCAGTGCCGTTTGGTTGCCGTTCCACACGCATTTTCTCTTTTGGTAATTCGGAGATCGAAAGATGCTAGGCAACCAAGGAAGCCTTATGTAATCGGCTGACTGGTCAAGGGAAATGGCTGGGGACGAGCCTAGCCGATAGTTCATTTTTCCTTGGTGCTGATATGCCAAAATTGAATTGGTTCTGGAATATCCGTTTCACAGACAGATAGACTACTGTACTATTACGACCAAAAGTTCGGTCATGTTGACCGTTACGGGATATTTTGGTCGGATCAGGTGTTCAGGGGGTGATGTTATGCGTTACGCGATGCTGTGCGGCCGAAGGCCGCCACGAAAAATTAAGGTTATTATGCTGATCCGAGCTTGGGCCGCGTGACGGCATTGTTAGGTAGGTGTTCGGAACCCTCCGTTATGCGTTACTAAATACAAAATCACTGATGTTCGAGGGGGGGGCGTTATGCGTTATGCGAACATTTGGTCGTAATAGTACAGTATTGGTATCTCTATCATAACACCGGACTTATTGTCTTTCTAGACGCATATCCGCGCCCATGTCCGGAGCCTGGATTTAAGATCTTTTTGTACTTCTTTCAATTGACTTGATTGGCAATGTATCTGCTCACTAATAAAAAGTACAGAAATGTGTCCAAATATATCAGGTTTCCGTTCATATATCTAGCTTTGAGATACAACATATATCTAGACACCTATCTAAATTACAAATATATCTACTTTCCGTCCGACTCTCCGGTTATCAATCCGCTCGGCGGATATATTGGTGTTTTTGGCGTGTATAACTTTACATACTAAAGCATAAATAGAACAATGACACTCGAATGCAGTATGTAAGGTATGAAAGTTGAGTTGCGAGTTGATGCATATGTGTATCATGGAGGAGTCAACGGTTTCGCTTACCTAGTGCATATGCTAGTACGCGTCACTTACCCAGAGCTGCTAGTGCTATTGATTTGAAAGTAGCTGAGCATAATGGAAGGCCATGTACGTGACTCTACCGCACGCCCAAGCATCCCGGTACACCGGTATAACAGGTCCCGGTAACAACTTGAGCTCGTACCTGCCAAAAGATAGTACACCTTGCAAATTCCGACACAGTACTCATTCCATGGAACATAATGTGGTGAAAAACGACTAGAATGTGGATCCAAATCATGCGAACTTAATATAGCACACATTGACGTGAGCATTAGTAGGTATAACAAGCACAGTTGGCTATGTGGCCTGTCAATGGGCCACTGAGATCTTGAGAACTGGAGTGAGACCGAGTCAGCACCATGCTCATACGCCAGTGAGCACCTCTTGGGCACATCAGGCAGAGCCACTGGGAGCTTGGAAAAGACTGGTAAGGAAAAGGCGTAATTCACAATGTCCCTACAGCACGCTGGTAGCAGGTACAAAATTCTGTTACTCGCACCATGCGAGTGGAGTCAACATGTCGGGCTTAGCCAAAGTTGTAGATCAGAGACAGTAGATCGGAAACCGAGATACATGGAAAAAAGAATTGAACGAGATAGAAATCCAGTGTGTTGGACGCGAAAGGCTGTTTGATTGTGGCTTTTGTATTAGCAACTTGCTAAGATTTTTAATCATAACCGACAGCTGAGAAGAATTATCAGTGAAAACTAGTTATTTAGAAAGGACACATAAGATATGAGTACCAGAGCATAGTTCAAGGATTATATATACACTCGAGGGAGATAAAAATGGTGGGGAAGTCGGTCAGAGAAATCTCGGATACTTGAGTATCGTGACATGATCATACGTTTTGTAGCTATCTTCAAATCAAGCAGAAAGATCGGAGCAAGTCAAAAAGAATCGTCGTGAATAAACATGAAGAGGTCAAAAAGGTATCAAGACATAAGATTTGATGAACACTCCATGACCGGTTGACGAAACTAAAATAAGTCTGAGTGCTATAGCTGTTTTCATAGACTCGTGGAATCACGCGCGAGTTGAGCTTTCGGCATCGGATCGGCAGTGACTTTCATTAGAAGAACGACATGGCTAGACGCGATGGTTGGAGCCGAGACACCCCGGAAGAGTTCAGCCGATCATCGATCAGACGTTGCGAAGATTCCACTGGCACGAGTTTCTGAAAACAGCACAATGCAAACCTATCGTTCCGTTTATATCTGTTTCATCTACATCTGACTCGATCATCTTACTTTAATATCCAGTTTATGTTCCATGGTGAAAGCAAAGTTCTGAGGATTGCACAAGCTGTCAACACGGAAAGCGTGTGGTCTATATGGACCTGCGCTATCTGATCAGCCTATCTATATACTCTCCCTCGTGGCTGAACCTGTGTAATATGACTGACCGCGCACACGTGTACCCCTACAGCTTGTGTTCCTACCCTCAGGTATGTACTCGTCTCCTCCCACTCTTCCCTTCCCTCGATACATCTCTGAGAACGGCTAGCTAATTGGTTCTTTCCTGTTCAGTTTCCGAGTATACGTCGTATTCACCATTCGCCTCCCAAGTACCGAAACCTTCAACAGTTCCTCACTAATATCCCCAACTTTGCTTTTCTCCCGCCTGAGGTCAACTGGCCGCGCACACGTGTAGGCCATCCCTCCAACTTGAGTTCGTACTCTCAAGTATGTACTCGTTCCCCCTCCCATCCCTCTTTACAACTCTCTGAGAACAGCTGCTTAATTGAATTTAGTTTCCGAGTTTACTATTCGTCTTCCAAGCACCGAGACCTTGTCACCAATATCCCCAACTTTGCTGTTCTTTTGCCATAACTGCGCACACGTGGAGGCCACACCCACAGCTTGCATTCTCACCATCAGGTATGTTACTCGTCATTGCCCTACTCCACTCCTCCCTCTTTACAACTCTAAAAACTGCTGGTTGATTAAAATTTTTGAAGCAGTTCCCGAGCATACATCCGATTTGCTATCAGCTTTCTGGACACCGAGACCTTCTCATCAATATCCCCAACTTTGCTATTCTCTCGTCATTAGTCGACTAAGTGTGCACACGTGTAGACCATCCCGACAGTTTACGTTCCTACCATCAGGTATGTCGCCTATCCACCCACCCTGATCGCAGCTCATTGATTTCACTGCTTTCTCCCCCTCCGCTCCTCTCCTAATCTTCTGTCCTCTAGGGAATCCTTGTCTATTCATCTCTATCCCTCAGCTCACACGACTTACATGGACACTAAAAACATCCGCGAGCAATCCGGTCTGTTAGGAGAAGATCAGCCTTTCAATCCCTACTCAGAGACAGAAATGTCCTCGGAGCTCAACAAAGCGGCTTCGTTTAAAAGTTTACTCCTGTACAAGAGAAAACACCTCCCATGGGTCGTGACTCTACCAACTATTATGACCGGCCTTCTCAATGCTGGCTTAGCATCTTTTTTTCTGGGCTGGCTCTTGTCTCACAGAGTAACGTCGCATATACTAGCAGATGATGGTCTTTTTCGTAATGCCTTGGTTGCTGTGGAGCAAAAGGGTCAATTAGTGCAGAATATTGATGGTTCTGTAACACTGGAAACCAGGATGTATGGATTGACATTATCTTCTATTGGAGTGAGTACATATTCATTAGCACTTTGACCTCGAGACTAATTTTATATCAGGTTCAGTTGATATCCCTCAGTATCTCATTCCCAATTACTCTTTTTGCAGCTTGGGTCTCAGCTTCATGGTGGAATGGACTGCAACAGAATCGTGTGGAAGCTCTTCCGACTCCCATTCAGTACGGATTGCTCGTGAAGCTTTGTGGAATATCTGGTTTCATGAGTGTCTTTGAGACATCCAGATATATTTCGCGAAAGTCAGGCAGAGCAGGCATTCCATCATTTTTTATCCTCACCTTCATTGTAATATGTATAACTTTGATCTTGAGGCATACATCATCGTAAGTCAAGTTCAAAAAAAAAAGATCTTACCTTTACTCCTTTACTTAATTTCATTTTATAATCAGGATAGCAGATACTTGGCTTCATACCACAGCCAGTACAATCATATACAGGTCCTCAGTGCCCTTTACCTCTTCAGAACTTCCTTCCATGGGGAGTGTTATCAATACTACTCTGTGCCCTGGTCCTGTATATGACATAGAAGTACCTGGTTATCAATCCTCCGATTTCAGCAATTGTCTACATGCCATAGGCGACTCCCCTGCCGGCGGTGGAGACGAATGGGGCAGTGCCTTTGAAATTGATCAAGGTAACCTGGCTCTAAACAACCGGAGCAGTATTTCTCAAGTTGTGTTTGTTGGGGACATAGCTGTCCTTGTTCCAAAGGAGCTTCCAAGTCTTGTGGATGGGGTCTATTTCAATACATTCGGCATACAAACACAATGTTTTCCCACTATTTGTGAAGATGATAGCAATCACTCGATATTCTGTCAATCGTTTGACCCTGCATGGAATATATCAACAAGTTTTGATTATTCTACCTCTATTGGACAGTACAATATCACAGATAGGAGGACATCACAAGCTGGGACGTACCCTATGGACTCAAATATTAATCCATATGGTGCTCTCCTGAAATTCTTCTGGAGAGCGCAGCCAGATACGGTTACTTTCCCTCCCAATATTTCAGCAGCCCCTGGGTGGTACCGTATTGAAGTTAAAACAGATTCAAATTTATACACCTTTTACATTGCTGAATGTAAGGTGAATGTCTATGACATATCTCTGGTGTACAGTACCCTAAATGGAGAACTATCTTTTGATGGTTTGACTTCCAATCCATCGGATTTCAACACAACATCAGCATTACTTGCTGGTATGGATTCCATGTACCCAGACACATTTATTAATTTTCTCCAAACAACTCTCCAACCATATTTAACACTCCCTCAGGAAACCTTTAGCTCTGTCCTATCCAGAAATATGTCTGCAGGATTGCTTGCTGTAGCTTCACCACTATTGGAACAGCGGCCGGCCCTAAATGGATCATCCATAATTGTCCAGAGTGCAAGCAGATATCCATTAGCTCCTCTAGGTCTTGTGTTAGCTGTTCTATATAGCTATGCCTTCATGGCTTTTGCTTTGGCCTTCATTTCTTTGTTCCTTTCATCTCCATTACTTCCAGGGACCTCAAACCTCACGCTGATTGAACTCATGCAAGCAAGATTGACCAATCCACTTGCGAACATGGGTGATCATTTTTCAGGAACTGGGTATCAACCCCTGACGGCTTCAGCATTGGATTTATTTCCGTCCGAATCACCTCTGTCAAGACGGTTGAGATTCGGTTTGGTCAGAACTGACGAGGGTATGAAGTTTGAGATGGACAATGCTGGGACAGTGAATGACGAAAAGTGGGATTAGGACAATTGATATAATAGCTATAGCTTGATGCCTAGTTTGACTTTCCATCTTTCAGTGATCAATATTGAATATTGTTTTTTGTACTAAGGAGTTCTTCACAATATTATTGTATCATCGACCCTGGAAGCTAACTAGCTCCTAGTAGGACAGCAGTGAGTCTCTATTGCACCACTAAGTATGCTACATAAGAGCGTAAGCTCAGCATATGACTGCTTCTCCGTTACCAAGCACTGAGCATGTATTTTAGGTAGTTGATTAAGGTATACAATTTTCGGTCATACTTAATGTTTGTTGAAGTGCCTCTGCTGCACAAATGTTGTTGTCCACTAAACAAGCCTTTGAACCTGGTGATTTCAATTTTATCAGTACTTTGATTTTTCTGTATGTATAAGCTTAGGAGTTCTTGGTCTCTTGACATCCCTCGTGAATCATCCTCCTATTACAGCTATTTTCATAACGTTAGACCAGTTTTGTTTTTTTCCCACTCAGGATTTTTATTTACTTGTGGCGTTGAGCCAAACAAAACGTGATCAGAAACGTCATACAAAAAAGCCTGTCAGAGAGTGAGACGGCTCTAGTACACAAAGCCAAACATAATGGTTCACTCAAACTAGGAGTCACGTTTTGTTTGGCTCAGCTCCACAAGTAAATAAAAATCGTGAGTGGGAAAAAAACAAAACTGGTCTAACGTTATGAAAATAGCTGTAGTACGAGGCCGACTTTAGGACTCGTCCTCACCAATCTTGGTGAAGAAAAGGTGGTCCAACGCGCAACGCACGTGGCAATTAACGAGGCTGGTTGTAGAGCCATCAACTGTTACCGGGAAGTCAGTGCCTTCCGGTCCAAAGACCACATCGGTGACCGACGGCTCAAAGTTGTAAAGATGACACCAGATTTCAGGGGAATACACGCCTACATAAAAATCGAATCTCAAGAAATTGTTCATAAAACCTCTCCAGCTGATCAATAATATTTTGGCCAATAGGATACCTTGAATAAATATGTTCTCTGACTGGTGCTAACATTTTCAGCCCATCATTTTGGTCATAAATAAGTGAGCTGTGTAGAAGGGTCGACACATTGGAACTCCATCCCTCTCCTGAAAACATCTGATTTATACATTCAACCCAAAAAGGGATCCCATCAGGTAAAAATGATATTGCTGACAGAAGTATAAGTCTTTTCCCTTCTATCTTAAAGATCTTGATAGATAAATCAATGGAAAAACTAACACTAGTCAGTCTTCCTGCATTGGCTCCTGGTTCTTCCAGGATTGACATTTTCTCCTTCTCCCACAACTTTATTAATGCTTGTAATGGAACTCTCTTGACATGTTGAGTACTCAGTCAGGTGCAAGAGGGACATATTCAAGTTGATGAAGTAATGAATCAATTTGAGATTCAGAGTCATCTGAGCGTTGGATATTTTTACCAGCAAATACTTGGAATGCTTCTTTTGCAGGAACAGGAGATAATATTGAATCCCAGATTTATCTCCTAATTTTTCCCATGGAATATCACCTGGTCCATCTGGTCCCCGCATGGTAACTATTAAAGATACTTTTCTAAAGTTGGCAATCTTTTCCAAGAGATTCTTGACACCATTTCTTGAGTCACCATGATTCCATGGGGTCTCAAAATTATCAAAGACAATCAGAAGATCACCTTGAGCAGACTGTAGATGATCAAATAAGACCTTTTGTTTACTCTGATTCTCCTGCATGGTCAACTCCATAACATGAATTAATCCCTGGATAAGGGAATCTGCATCTTCAAAAAGCTCACATGGTATGAAGTAACATCTCCCTACAAACTTATTTTTGACTAAGGCAGAGTCCATAATATGAAGGGCCAATGAAGTCTTTCCCATTCCTCCTGCTCCCATAATGGCCAAAAATCTTAGAGCTTGTTGATAGAGAATGGTTACCCCTTGTTCAACAAGCTCTTTCCTGCCTTTGAATACAAGTGGCACTGCTGGGATAGCAGATGCTATCATACTATTCTAAAGGTTAATTTATTATTATGAGAATATTATTGAGTTTACATACTCTGCAGTAATTTTCTGTTGTATCCAGAGTGTTAGTATTACAGTCATCCACCGGCCAATGAGGCGGTCAATTTTAAATCACTTGTATATACTTCAATTTGGACTTGTCTCACTAGCTAGATATCTCAAAATGTAATATACATGCAAGCCTATGCTACTGAGGTCTGATAATGAGGATATGGTATGCACAAATTTAAGAATAACAAAAAGTGAAAAAAGCTGCACAGATCAGCGGAACCAGCGAATGAGGCTGTCACGTCACGCGTGGATCAATGAGTTGTACAGTGGTGACACATCAAGATTGAATCAGCAGGCAGGACCCTGACTTTCCAAAAAGGGGTGTACATCGGCAGTGATGTGACACTCAC
This sequence comes from Dendrothele bispora CBS 962.96, assembly GCA_004369135.1. Taxonomy (NCBI): domain Eukaryota; kingdom Fungi; phylum Basidiomycota; class Agaricomycetes; order Agaricales; genus Dendrothele; species Dendrothele bispora. Next base: position 68,643 of record ML179176.1, on the reverse strand, counting down.
GTATGCTTCCTGAAGGTCTGAAATCTAAAATCTTTTCTATCTCACTCTGTTTATAGATTTCCACTAATATTTTTGACAGAATTCATGTATATAGTGTACATTTATGTTGTAATTGAGTGTTAGAGCTGTTGCTGCTCTACCTGTATCACTAGTTATGAAATAAATTTTCGGAGCACCCTAAATTTTCTACTTAAAATGCCCTGTGATATTGCACAGTTGAAATTTCAAGCCCGGCTTTGGACAGTCCATTCAGAATACATCAAGCCATAAAATGAGTCTTCCTGGAATATACTGGGGCACACTTACCACCCATGCCGGCCACTTTGCCTCATTGGTAGGTGTTGCCTCATTGGCTGGTGGATGACTGTATGCAAAATATCTTTATAGAGCACATACCTTGGTGTCAGAGGATGGACCACCTAGTGTAAGATGAATTTATATTCATTTCTTAGTTAATAGACCGCATCTGCTGCGGTATATACTAGGGCTCCACAACGAAAAATGAAAATGGGGTTAGACAAAAATCAAGTGGGGACTAATAAATTATTAGTCCCCACCTGATAATTAAAAAAGAAAATAGACAGCATACATTATCGCTATCAGTCATAGCATGTTCACACTAAGACCTCATACTACTGGCTGCTGTGACGATGGAACAATTCATCCCCACTCTCTCATAAACAACTTCCCGCGATATCAGGCGTTTACCCACAAACAGGTTAGGACCACTAACGATACTGGGTAGCATATCTCTACTTGAAGGATGGAGAGGATTCCCTCTTATGGGGCCGAGGGTGGGCATGATAAGCTCCACTCACTCGGACGCCCCACTTACAGATTTTCGTAGCCACACTTAAATATATACGATTTGTTTCTTACTAAATAAAAACACTCATATATATCGCAGCAGATGCAGTCTATAGAGAGCAGTGTTTGAACACTTCAAGGGCCCAAGGAAAGGAGAGCGAAGCGAATTAATGAGTATTATTTTTCATCGACACTTTAAATATGTTAGTTTAATGAGAAAAACTTTTACAACTTAGAAAAAACCGCCGAAACCACTTAGAATGAAACTTTAAGCCAACCCATAATCCCCTTTAATCAGTTGTACCCACTTCTCCTCGATATTGTGCAGGTCCTTGTAGATGTCATTCAGGAGGAGGAGGAGGAGTCTATTAATCGACGTTTTAACCAGTTTTGTAATAAGCACAGCAGGTCACGGCAGACCGATGCGACACTTACGTAAATACTTACGAAAATACTTAGTGCCCATAACCATAGCACCTATGAATAATCTTGACCCTCAACCTCGAGTCTATCACACCCATCTCGTCCAAGTCATAACTCATCTTGGCAGTTCCGACAGGGTGATACACCGTGATGAGGTTCTTCCTAATGTATGCGCTCCTGTCGGTAGCAGCTTCATCCCTGAGCAGTAGCTTAATGATGGAAAGGTTCAATGATGGAAGGGGAAGGTGAAGTTCAGGTCGTAGCGTTAAGAAAGGGATCAACGTCTCGGAAAGGTTGTATAGCTTTAAGATTCCATTCATTGATGAGGAGACTGTATCTTCGATGTTAGAGATAGATGAAGAAGTTCCGCCTTTGACAGAACCGAGAGAGTGAGGGACCCCTATAGACCGTGGAATATCAGTAGACGAACACGATCCTCAGAAGCAGTGAAAGAGAAGACCACTCACCAGACTTGGGGACAACAGCAGCAGTATAGTGAGGTTCAGCGGGTCGTTTGATGTCATTAAGAATGGAAGAGTCACGGCATTTGATGTCAGTAGCTTCTATCAAACCAGACGAGGAAAGCTCCGTGAACAGAGAATCGATATGGGCAGATCTAGGTCCGGAGCTAAGGACCGTCACCATCAGTAATCCTCATAAACCTAATTACATTAGTCGAACTCGTAGAGAACAATTAGAAGTCCTTGCGCTCGTCATAGTTTGACAATCGATGTGGAGGAATAAGACTGACGAATGGTGTTATCAAACGTTGTGTTAGAGTTGACGCTGTAGATGGAAGTGACTGGGACGGTGATCGATGAGGTGCTTACACCGACCATAAAGTCATTGTGAAAGAAAAATAATTGTAGAGATGAGAGTCGTAGGAGGAAGGCCGGAGACAGTAGGAAAGGAAGGCTGGCAAGAATTTGAAAATCGTATGAAACTCACCACCATAGCTCAAGTCAAAGCTCAATTCAGCACCAACTTGCCCCTACTCTTCATTGAGTCCGTTTCCGGAAAGCAGGAAGATCTCAGATGTGCCAATTGGTCCAGCAGGCAGAAAAATATCGACCTGATGGGTGTGAAGGAATATAATTGTTTCTGATCGGAAAGGTTGTCAGAGGAAGGAAGCGAGTGAGCGGTAACCCACCGTCGACGACTGCTAACTAGCGCTCTCGTGTCTCCTTCTCGGTCTTCTGAGTGAGTGACTATACGTACAATCGCAACGGACTTACGATTTATACTTCGACTCGTTGGTCGTGGGGAAAAAAAACTGGAAGAGTCAAGGAAGTTGATCTACCTAGTTGCAGATTTCGTGCTTCTGTAACCTATTGCTGACCAGTGGTTGACCCTCAACTGAGTCCGTCACACCCATCCGTGTCCGACTCAGAACTCATCTTGGCAGTTCGAACAGGGTGATATATTGTGATTAGTCTCGAGAATCCAGACTGACGTTTCACACTGAGTATATGTGTGAAAGTAGTCTGGTGTTAATCTCGCAGGCGTCGCGCCCACAGAAAATTATTAGCTAATCTCGCGTTCCCACGGTAGCTTTTCCCGAATCTCTCTTACTTCTGAACGTACTTGCAAGCTTTCACATCAGTCTTGTTGTATTTTTATCAAAGAATATCATCAAGAATATCAGGAAGCATTAATTCCAAACCAAAACCCCGCAAGAAATGGTTTACAGCAGCTGACGCAAATCCTACTTACTTATTCCAAGAACTGTCTCTAGCAACCTCTGGCTATCAGTGCTATCACCCATATTCAACACCCGAACATGTTTATCCAAGCCGTATCTTTGACATAGAACCTTTAGGAGCTCTCTCTGTGCCTCAACATATTCAGACTTCCGAGCAAAACACCGGCCATCCGACACACCTCAAACTACCAATATTTCACTTGAGTCTATCCAGAATAACTACTTGGTAACCCCCAATGACTCAACTAAACTCTCGGAACGCGTTGGGAATGTGCTGGACAAAAAATGCGTGGTAAAAAAGCAAACCATTTTAGGCCCCATTCTGCAACGGGGATAAGATAAGACCGAAAAATATAAGAATAAAAAAATGATTTCCATTATCCAGTGCGACAACCATCAGACAACCAAAATTAATGATATTCCCGGCAGGTGCACGGACCATGTGATTGCCCTCATATGCTTTTACCAAGCGACAGAGTCAATGGTGCAAAAACGAACACTCACAGAAGTGGCCAAAGTAATCACAAAGCTGCTGGCATTACTGAGAAATATGTCCTCAAGGTTCTAGTCATAAAGCGGCAAGAGCTAGAGTCAAGGCTTATTGTGCCAGCAACTCAGATTCATCACTGTTTTGAGATCACTGCCATGAGGGGAGCGGCAGCATGCAATAATGTAGTAACTGGCCGGCTTGCCAAACTAACGAGCTGAGTGTCGGCAACATGCCATGATGACTTCTGTTCAAAAGCAGCGAGCTGCCGCGGTGTACAAGCCGAAAAAAAATGAGCAAGTAGAATTATATTTGTCTATTTGACATTTTACCGAACGCACATGGGTTGGATAGCAACCAAAAATGATTTTCATTTCCTTGTCCTATCCGACGTAATTTTTTTGGCAGGGAAGGCCTTATCTTATCCCCGTTGCAGAACGGGGCCTTATGATGGTAAGAAGTAAAACGCGTGTCCGTGCTGGGCGCGTTTGTGGCAATGCCTCTCGGATTACCTAATAAATTTCTACTGCTGTTCCGCGTGTGAGATAACCATAAGACTATATTGTGATAGGGACTGATCTAGTGTATGCCTCCCTGTCATAATCAGTTCCATCCCCGAGCAATAGCCCAATCACGGAAAGGTTCGATGATGGAAAGGAAAGGTGAAGTCCAGGCTGTAGCGTTAAGAAAGAAAGGTGTCGACGTCTCAAAAAGATTGTTGTATAGCTTACCATCAGCGTTCCTAGTAACCTGCACAGCCATGGAAATCAGCGGACGGGTTTATCCTTCAGCTTCGTGACTTGAGTGTGAAAGGACATCCAAGTCGGAACGGTTGCCCGAGGGTAGATATGCGCTAGCGGAAGAGAAACGCGTGACTCGGCCAGCACAGTATTAGTTGAAAGCTATCTAGGTCGAATGAGAGCACGACACGACTCCAAAGAATGTAGGCAGAGACGTGACTCAGAACTAGTTGGGATAGAGTGTACGATCTGTCGTTTTCCTTTAATTACCGAGTTCACACGAGTAGATACTGCCACATACAACGAGCCGTAGTAAATACCCTAGGACCATAGTACATACACGAGGGTACATAGCGTACCCAAACTTGTAGTAGCCTTAGATATTTTACTTTCTTTCATTCTCGTAGTATAAAAGGAGTAGCTACTTGACCTGTAACTTTAGTTCTAGCTTTCTTGAAACAACGAACTTCCGTTATCCTTTAACTTCCCCAGACTCTTAACCGAGTTGTTTTAGTTATATTGAAGTCATCTTCACATAGAGAGCCACTCGCGTTCATAACATCCATGAACTGGAACCTTCCACCACTCGCGCCCAAAGTCTCCCGTTCCTTTGATGTATTGAAGACAGTGGGATCGATATCCGTACCAGAGTTGAAAAAGTTGACCAAGAGGTAGCCGTTGTCATTCGACAAGGGCCAGTTGTCTGCGGAAGGCGAAGGAAGTGCTAGTGAGGAGTTGGATGGAACGAGAGCTGTGCCAAGTGACAACTCTTCCAGCCATATCTCGTGACTCATCGTTGAGGCTGTTACTGGTGCTCTCCTTCTCGGTCTTCTGAGTGAAGGACTAGGTCTGTAATCATAGCAGTACTTAACCCTCCCTAGTTGCAACTCTCGTGCTTCTGCAACCTGTTGCTGACCACTGGCTGATCAAGTTCACCTTGTACTTAAGGTTATAAACGACCAAAGATGATGAATGGAACACTTAAGTACTAATCTATCCAAGTGTGAGTATCCTTCTCGGATCTCTCAAATCGTATGTTATGTCGACCGCACGCAGTACAAAAGATTTCGGTAATCGAGAAGGGTCTACTACCTAGCTCACATGATTGATTGATTATTTTTTTTACTTTAAGAAAAGCACCGTTACGGATTTTTGAGCTTATTCTGTTCCCAACAAGTACGGTTGACCTCACTCTCCTTTTATTTCCTACATCATCAGCTGCGCATACAAGCAACCCATCATGTCAAGTATATCTTTACTCCTTGAACCCTCGTTCTCCAAATACAGCTTCCTAGTAAAATATGGGACTAATTAGCCTTGTCTATTATCGCTACCGTAAGTATTATCTAAATATCATCTAAAAAGTGGGCCACTTGTTAGATGACACTTACGGTAACTGCTTCATCTTCTATTCAAATTGGGCTCGATACTCGCACCTAAGGTGAAGAGACGGATCTATTAATGAATGATTCAAGAAAGTAAGTCGGATCCAGTTCCAACCCACTGGCTCTCTTTACATAGTACACATAATCCATCTCCTGAAACTCCACCCGGCTTCCGGTGAATCACTCAGACCCCATTTGCCATCTGCCACATACATCCATTCGATTATGCATGCTGGACCAATCGAGGAAGAACCCACTCTACCAAAACCTATCGTCTCTTGTTGAGTTCCGGATGAAACTTTGTCAAAAGATACTGGCCTTGACGGATAGCCACAACTCTTTTCGGGTCTTCTTCCCCTTCTAAGTTTGAGTTGTTTTCCAGATAACGTTTCTAGACGGTCAGTAGCATTAGACGGTATGGCATGTGGAACGACGTTCTCTGGTGAACGGATTTTGAAAGACATCCCATACAAAAAGCCCTCTTGAATCAAATATCTTGAAAAAAGGACTTCTAAAGCCCTGGCATCACCCACTTCTAAGATCAGTGCCAATGGTAGAAAAACTCGTGACTACACCCTTCCTGCCGTCCTCGACAAAAGACTAACAAATTGTGGTTATTCGAGGTCAATGCAATCGCGATATACTTTGATGAGAAGTACCTTGAAAGATTGATACTTGCTCTCCCATAGACGGGAGCCCTGTACACATATAAGGGTCATGGGTCAGAAGCAACGGGAGGAGAAATACAGTTAGATTGCTGAATCATGGCTTGGAGCTTGAATAGAAGCAGCGAGGATTTCGGAAGAATGAGGAAATGGATGTTATGCAAGGCGATGGAGAACTTGACGCTGACGTAGGGATAGAGGAGAGAGGAGGAAGGGCGAGGTTTAAATGATTGAGGTAGACTGGTAAGGAAGATGGGAAAGAGGATATGTTGACGACTGGGAGCAAGGACGAGGTTTCCTTTGCGAATTTTGCGTTCATGGCACATGTAGTGTGAATAAGGAGTTGGTTAGGGAGGGAGAGCGAGGATTGAAGTGATTTGTCGAGGTGACAGGGTGGAAGAATGATTCAGGGAAAGGAGAAATACGAGCGAAGGGAATGATGAGTGGATATATGCATGCGCGTTTGAACGATTTGACAGCAGTATCTGTATAGTAGATTTTCGCATGTCACTCATGCAACAATAGACGGGAATACATACATATCGAGTATACAATCGTTTCTTCATCCCAATACCCTGACCCAAATCCCTCTGCGCCGTGCGGACATTCCAACGTCTGCATGTTCCAGAACCACGTTTTCAATATGAAGAGAGTGACTCTAAGCGTGAAAAGCACTTGGCTTGCATATATCTCCAGAGTCATTGGTCCTTGACTTGATGAATCGGTGTTGTTTGCGACCTCGACAACGGCGGAGCAATGAGAACGGATGAGGATAAGTAGCGATGTTGATTGACGTCACTCATCGTGTCTTTTGACCCACGTGAGACTGCTTTAGGGCAGTTTTCGGCTTCAGCTGTTGCTGCCGATCTTCATCTTTCGCCAGCGTTTTATGCATCCCTGTTTCCCACCCCATTAGGTTTTTCTTTCCTTTCGCTTGCTCTCCGAGCCATTTCCGTCATTCTCTTTGACAGACTGGAGCAATCGAAATGTAGATAGACCAAAAATCATAATCCATGGATTCTATTCGCTATCACTTGATCAAAAAACATGAGTATAGATGATCCTCAGGAACATGATGTCTCTGAGTGTTTCTCGGTTCAACTGTAGCCTACACACCACCTTCCCTTCCTTCTATGTTCTATGCTGTGTTCCAATTCTGTCTTTTTTCGTTCACCTTCTCCGAGTCAACCTTTGCTTTTTCCTCTTCATGTATTTCTCCCTTCGCTCCCACTAAGATCTTTCCCCTCATTCTCGAATCTCTTTTACTTTCCACCATCCTAGGGTCAAAATAGACAAAATTTGCATCACATAAGTATAATAAAATGAATCATCACTGCATAGATATAACGATGCCAGTGGTTCCAAGTTTTTTTGGAACTGCAGTGTTGCGAGAGGGTCAATCAGCAATACAGAAACGAACCCGGAAGCGAAACGTTTAACAGTTTTGAACAATTTCAAATCGAGTTTTTAGTCTTTCTAAGAAAAACTTTTTTTCTACAGAATCTTCATATTCTGATCTTCCATATTAAAAAAATGCCTATTTCAGCTCAAAAATGTAGTAAATTTATACAACTGAAAATTAGGTCTTGACCAGGAAGCGAAGCACCGCAGTTTTTTAAAAATTTTACCACTTATGAGACCTCGTCGCAGGTATATTTAGAGTTGGAGACTCTAATAACAGTGAACAGATATCAATCTCCACAGTTTTGCTGTGACCCGCAACTTCATCAATAATTTATGGTAAATATGTCTAGAAAGTGATTAAAACCCCTTACTCGCAGGACTTAAATACTCAGACAAGTGTACATCTTCATCTCATATATTAAAGGTCTTGCGATTAGCCAACCGTCACCAACCGTTGCGCAGATTTGAATTGAAAAATGACATCATATCCAGCCAAATCTGCGCGTCGGCTGCGCAACGGTTGGCTCTGCACAAGGTATCTATTCTCTAGACTGTTGATAATGAAGTTACAGGCATAACATCGAAAATTTTTACAAGTTTTGCATCCGGTCAAATTTCGCATCTGGGTTAATTTCTGTATGTATTCTGTCTCCGATTCTACGTACATAGATAACACAAAAACAGCGTCAAATGAATCATGAGTATCAAGAGCGAAGTCATAATTATGCATATGCGAAACTATTCAACAAAAACGGCGGTTGAGGGATATTCCTCACTTCATTCCATCAAAAGCACCCCACCCATTTAGGCCCTCCACCCGTTCCCCGTTTCGGATGGGTTGATGACCACATTACTCCGCTTTCTATGGCTGTATTCAGTTACCTACTACCTATGCAACTCCCTTGGGTCTCCTTCCGATTTGTCTTTCAATTGTTCTCGCAGAGTTATTGATCTACGTAACAACGACATGATACCAAACAAGTTCACCGAATGTCTTCTTCTCCACAGTGAAATAGTAAGGTTCAAAACACGAGAGTGAAGCTTTCACATTCTGCTTGTTTCTGTGCCAATACCTTGAGCCTGAAGGGAGATAAGATTCCCATATGTCAGAGATTGGAATCTTATCAGATGATACAGTGACATCTATCCAGGGTAGGTCACCTTCAGACTCAGCATGCAGGCCCAGTGCTACAAAGACATGTTTCCTGGAAAGTTCCTTGTAGTATGTAAGGACACAATGAATATCATGTTGTTCACCAAGGTCCGAGAGTATCCCATACACCCTTTTCCCTTCTTGACTGCAAAGAAGATTGGATGGGACAGCTGAGTTATCGTATTTGAAGTAGGGGATGAGTGCAGTGTCAAGCATGAAATTCATAGTTGTTGAGCTCAAAACATGTGATGAGCTTTCGAATTCATCTATCTGACAGCAGAGCCCGAATTGGGCACTGGATGAACGGATGTAATTTAATTCAACAATATGTGTCCTTGAAGAATCTCCAGTCATGTGTATGAAACAGGACACCAGAGCATTGCCGTTTTCAACACGCGATAGAACACTGTCTTGAAGACGGTGGAAATAATCGGGGGTGTAAGAATTATTGATGAGTAAGGCCCCATGCAGCCTAGAATAGTCGTCATTGATTGAAAGGGAGAGATAGACATTAAATTCGTTTCCTTTTTTGGTCTGAAGTCTGAAACAATGGCTCGAATTACAGCACAGCAACCACGACTGTCCACTGCGAGGATTCTTGTCAGAAGGATAGCCGACCTGGCCGAGAAGAGTGAGTTGTGAATCGTCAAGTTTGAAGTCAATGGGGATTTTGTAATCATCGCTGTTGCCCCGCCGCCGAGAGATGGCGCTCTCCCTAACCACAACTTCCCGCAACTCTCCCAACGGGGCTTCGAAGTGGGGAAGTGGGAGACGTGGATGCCATCGAATATAGCGGTGGCCCTTCTGGCGAAGATAAATTCCGATGTATTCTCTACCTATTCGGCAATGCAGCGAAGCAAGAAATACATCCTCCCCGAAACCCAGTAGGTGTTGTAGAGGAAGATGGATATGCAAACCGCTATTCCCGAACAAAAATGCTGATTTATCACCAAGAAATTCTGATTTCGACATGCCAACATCTCCAGATGATGCAAACTCCAAGGGGGAGCTTGCAAATAGTCCCCTCTCCTGAGGATAATCCTGGGATGCTACCCAAGCAAATATGCTACGGTCGTCAGAGTACTTGATAATCTCCTGCTGCAATCGCATAAATGCTTTTGGTCCCCCCTCCCCATATATAGGTGGCATATTCACCCCAAAAAGCCCCATGAGGCAATATGCCATGTCTTCCGGTCTTGTTGTTTTTCGAGATGCAGCCCATGACATTTTTTGTGCAATACTGTAACCATCTATCTTTTCGCTCTCGAAAACCCCAACCGGAATGGAAGTAACTTCAGAGATGACCTCCCGCATGCTGTATCGGGTACCAATCTTGTTCCAATTCTTGTCCAAAAAGATCATGTAGCGAGGTGCTATCAACTCCTGAAGTGTCCACCCCCTCTTGAACCACCGACTCTTCTTCAATTCTTCAATATTCCTTTTCCATGAAACATCGCTCAAGTACGCAATGCAGACCCTGCCGTCCCCGTAGTACTGGTACATTGAGTTGAGCGCTTCAGAAAGCTCGGCGCTACTGGACTTGTCGATGCAACAGGTATCGATCCAGATCCATTCATACTTGTATTGTCGGACATAATTGCAAGCGTTCCAGACCTTGGACCAGCCTGCTTTTTTTTTGGCGGTCTCGAGATTCTGAATGTCTTGGAATGTGACCTCGTCCTTCTCCCATGTGTGCGATAGAATGGCAAAAGTGGGGGTATCCGAGTCGGTGAGAAATTCTTGGACCTTAAAGGTTTCGGTGTTAAGAAGACGCATGGTACAAATAGGATGTAAACTTGGAAGCTGGACCCAGGAGAATTAGATCAATTAATCCTCAGAGATATAAAGCTGGACAGAGGGGAGGGATAAGCTACCCACCTAATGGCAGGAACACAAGGCTGTATGTGGACAACAACATGTAAGGACTTGGATTTATACTGTCTACTTTTGACAGCAGTCATGCAAACTGCTGTTCATACTACTTACATTAACGTCTAATTTAGACACTGGTGCAGATGCAATGAATGAATTAACAAAAAAAAATTGTGATGTCATAACTGCATGTGTCCGTTACTTTTTGGTAAGCACGAGTACATGTTCTCTGTGATACAGCATGCTAGCACCTAGAACCTCCACCCGATACCGAATCTTCCCACACATCGTATCAATTTGAAGCTGTTTCTGCTGGAAAGCAACAACCCTCCCCACAATTTCGGATTTTCAACGTAAATAACGAGGTAAAGCTCTATCAAATCGCCGGATTCAATTTGAGACACAATACTTGACTTGTGCTAAAATACGAAAATACTTAGTCCCTCAAAGTATTCACTACAGTAGTATGTTCGATACAGAGTGCATTTGATACTTATACAATCAAATGATATTGACTTTGCCTCCTTCCACCGTCCAGTTACCTTGGATTGCAGGGCCTTCATCAATGAAAGCCGTAAATTCGGATGTCAACGAGGAAAACTTCATCCATTATATATAGTGCACCTAGGCACTCCTTCATCTCTTTCGACATAGAGCCTCCAGGATTTAGGGGAGTTGATGTATCTGTATGCGCTGATATGCCGCGGCACCAAGTTTAGCGATCAGTGGGAAACAAGAAAAAGACAAAACAGGGAGCAGTATTTGAACACCCCAAGGGCTCGAGGAAAGTAAAAGTGAATGTTTCCTGTGTCTATTTTCATCGTCAAAGCTAGTTTGATGTAAAGAGAGGTTGAATTGTTACGTATGTTTGAGAAATTTAAAACCCGCCGATAACCACTCGGAATGAGATTTTTTGAGCCAACCCATGATCAGTTGTGCCCAATAGTGTACAGCCCTTATGGATGATATGCGGGAATCATCAGCTAGAAGAAAAAATTTCATGTTCCGATCAGTTCAGGATCAGAATAGCAGTCGCCGTGGACCGGTCGCGGCGGTTGGGTGGAAGTACGAAGATGTTAGCGTCCATAACTCTAACAACCTTTGAATACCCCTCAACCTCGAATAGGCCACATCCGCACAGAACTCATCTTGAAAGTTCCGACAGGGCAATAAAGCTGTCGTGCCTTTTTGATGTATGCCTTCCTATTACGAGCGATAGCCCAATTACCGAAAGGCTCGGTGATGTAACAGGAGGGTGTTGAATAAATTTTCAGCGTCTCCAAGAGTTTGTTGTATAGCTTCAGGATCCCATTTGTTGGTGAGGAGACTGTAACTTCAAGGTTAGGATGGGTGAAGGGTTCCGCCTTTGCAAGAGTGAGAAATTCCTCTAGGCCATGGAAATTAGTAAATCAACACGACCTTGGAAAGTAAGAGAGGGAGAAGACCCCCACTACTGCCTGATTTGTGGACGACAGCAGTAATGGGGCTCAACAGGTCATTTGGTGTCTTCAAGAAGGGTAAATCCGTCCCATGGAAGAGTCACAGCTTTCGATGTCAGTGGCTTTTGTCGGACCAGACGTGAGCGGAGGATATAGGCAAACCTGGGTCCAGAGCTAGAGTCGTTGGGACCGTTACTCTGAGGATTCTTGTAGCATCTAATCGCCTTGATTGAACAATTCCGAGCCCTTGCACATCCCGGAGTTTGAGAGTCGTTCCAACGAGATAAGAATGACGAATGATGTCATGAAACGTTGTGTTCATAGAGTTGACGCTGATGAGGGCAAGAGAATGATCGATGAGGTGCTGACCTAGAACGGGATTGAGGATTAAATAACATTGTTGTGAAAGAAGGATAATTATAGGGTATGAGATGGAAAGTCGGAAAGAGTAGTACCAATATAGAATTGCTTCAACTCTTCCTTAGGTCTGTTCCCAAAAAGCAAGAAAATCTACGGTGCGCCAATCGATCCAGCCAACAAAAAAACCTCTGAAATTGGGGTTAGAGTGGCGAGAGAACCTGGTGAACACCATAGGGGGAAGGAACGGAATTGTTTCTGATCGGTAAGGTTCTCAGAGAGAGAAAGCGAGCGAGCGTCAACTGACCATCAGCGCTCCAAGTAACCTGCACAGCCATGGAAGTCAGCGGACGAGTTTATTCTTCAGCTTCGTGACTTGAGTGTGGAAGGACATCCAAGTTGATTCGGTTGCCTGAGGGTAGATATATGCGTGACTCGGCCAACACATTGTTAGTTGAAACCTATCTAGGTTGAATTAGAGCACGACACGACTCCGAAGAATGTAGGCAGAGACACGACTCGGAATTAGGTAGGATAGAGACTAGGAGTCACCCGCGTTCATATTGTCCGTCAACTCAAACCTTCCACCACTCGTGCCCAAAGCCTCCCGTTCCTTTGACGTATTGGAGCCCGTGGGATCGATATCCCGAGTGGAGTTGGAAAAGTTGACCAGGACTCGTGTCCGTTGTCGTTCGACAAGAGAGGGTTGTCTGCGGAAGGCGAAGGAAGCGCTAGTGAAGGGTTGTTGGGGAATGGAACAAGAGAGCTATGAGTGACGTCACTCCTCCAACCACATCTCGTGACTCACTCTCGGTTAGTTAGTTTTAAAGTTCTGAATTCGCGACTAGATCTGCAATCGTTAGCAGTTCTTACGATAAGCCAGTCAACTCGTTGGTCGTGGGATAAGAAACTGGAGGGGTCAAAGCAGTTGACCACTCTCGTGCTTTTGCCGACCACTGCTGATCAAGTCCACCACTTAAGGTTATAAACGACCAAAGACGATGAATGGAACACTTACATAAGTACTCATCTATCAAAGTGTAGGTATCCTTCTCAGATCTCTCAAATCGTATGTTATGTCAACCGCAAGCAGTACAAAAGATTTCGGTAATCGAGAAGTGTCTACCCTAGCTCATTGATTGATTGATTATCTTTTTACTTAGCTTCACGCAAAGTAACGTTACGCACATATCTTTGATTTTTGAGCCTATTCTGTTCCTCAACGAGTATAGTTGACTCACTTTCCGTTTATTTCCTACATCATCAGCTGCGCATACAAGCAGCCAGCCCATCGTGCCAAGTATATCCTTACTCCATGAACCCCTCGTTCTCCAAATACAGCTTCCTAAAATATGGGACTAATCAGGCCTTGTCCATTATCGTTACTGTAAGTGTCGTCTAAAAAGTGGGGCCACTTGTTAGATGACGCTTACGGTAACTGCTTCATCTTAGATTCAAATTGGGCTCGATAGTCGCATCTAAGGTGAAGAGACGGATCTATCGATGAATTATGCAAGTAAGTCGAATTCAGTTCCGACCCACTATCCCTCTTTTACATAGTACACATATCCATCTTCAGAAACTCTAACTGACCTCTATTAAATCACTCGGACCCCCATCTACCACATATACTTCCATTCATTCGATTACGCGTGCTGAACCAATCGAGGAAAAACACACTCTACCAAAACCTATTGTCCCTCGTTTAGTTCCGGATGAAACTTCGTGAAAAGTGGCACGTCTGATTAACGGATCGTTACGACTCTTTTCAGGTCTTCTTCTCCTTCTATGTTCGAGTTGTTTTCCAACGTTTCTCGCTGGTCAGTAGCCTTAGAGGGTAAGGTATGTGACACGATGTTCTCCGGTAAATGAATTTTGCAAGGCATCCCATATAAAACGCCATCTTGGACTGAATATCTCCACACTGAAAAAAGGGACTTCGAAAACCACGGCATCACCCAATTCTAAGATCGGTGCCAATCATAAAAACTCTTTACTACACCCTTCCTGCCGTCCACGACACAGACTACCAAAACGTGGTTATTTGAGGTCAGTGCAATCGCGATATACTTTGACGAGAAGTACCTTGAATGATGGATACTTGCTCTTCTATAGACGGGAGCCCTGTATACACGTAATAGTCATGGGTCAGAAGCAACGGGAGCAAACTTCAGGTGGTTTGGTAGTTTATATTGTCGAACCATGGCTTGGAGTTTGAATAGAAGCTGCGAGGAGGATTTCGGAAGAATGAGGAAGCGGATATTCTGCAAGGCGATGAGGAGACGTTAGAGTAGGGATAGAGGAAAGAGGAAGAAGGGAGAGGCTTGAAGAATTGAGGTAGACGGATAGGGAGTATGAGAAAGAGGATACGTTGGTGATTGGGAGCAAGGACGAGGTTTCGTTTGCAAATTTTGCGTTCACCGCACATGTGGTGTGAATTAAGAGTTTTTTTGGGAAGAAGAGCGATGATTGAAGAGATTCGACGAGGTGACAGGGCGGGGAAATGATTCGCACAAAGGAGAAATATAAGCGAAGGGAGTGATGAGTAGGTATATGCGTGCGTGTTCTAAAGATTTGATGGCAGTATCTGTGTAGTAGATTTTCGCGTGTCACTCATGCAATAGTATTAAAGAATACATACAGACATATCGAGTATACACCGATCGTTTCTTCATCCCAATACCCTGACTCAAATCCATCTGTCGACATTTCAACGTCTGCAATGTCCCAGAACCACGTAATCGACGTGAAGAGAGTGACTCTAAGCGTGAAAAGCACTTGACTTGTATATCCCCAGAGTAATTGGCTCTTGACTTGATGAATCGGTGTTCTTTGCGACCTTGACAACGGCGGAGCAATGAGAGCAGATGAGGATGAGAAGCGATGTTGATTAACGTCACTCGTGTCTGCCATTTTACTGACGAGACCGCTTTAGGGCAGGTTTTCGGCTTCTGCGGGCTTTACTGACTGCTGCCGATCTCCGCCTTTTGCTCGAGTTTATAACAGACTAAAGATGACCGAGAGACTCCACAAGTAACTCGCCTATACATTGCACTTGGATCGCTCAAATCACAGGTTATGTCGACTCCAGGCTGGAGAAAAGACGTCCAAAATCATCATTCAAACTTAACCAGGAGCACTGACCGGACCCTAGTATAGAATTGTTTGATCAACTATTATCCACTTGTCTTCGAGTGAAGAACACCTCGTGGGCTATTTTCCTGACTCTAGTATCAATACTGAGATCAACATTTCTCCTTATATAACTCTTCCTTTTCTGCACACTAGTTCCTACCTCTGATGTCCAGCCCAGAGTGCAGATACCCTCTCTCACCCGATTGTCCCTCGTTATCGAAGTATAGCTCCCAACTTGACCTCAGGTGTACCGGACTTCTCAGCTTTGCTCGTTTACTGTACAGATACCTCCAAAGAGTTTGTCGATGCTACTCTTAATTTTCCTTTTGACAGAACAGTTTATATGTGATGAGAGTCGGAAGGAAGAGGCTTCACAGAGGTCCTCCTAGAGCATGGTGAGATGTGGGAAAGTGAGTTGGCCCCAGAGAGTTTGACACTGGCATTCTGGATTGTTTTGATGAACCGGATAAGAAGGTGACTTACTATGAATTTTTCGTTCAATCCGATGTCAACTACAAGTACCTAGTGTTTTGATGGTCCAAGCAAAAGCGCCGGTCCAAATAGAAGTAATCTACAATACACTGCAAGGTATAACTACGGGACTGTGTTCATGGCAAACGATGGCAAGAAAAATCTTATGGTTGTTCTTCTCAGCAGCAACTGGACTATTGTATGGTACATTGAAAGTTGGAAAAGTATACAAAGGTGTCTATGCTGTTCAAAAGTGGACAAAAATAAATTTCGACGCTCTGGCACTTTTTTGGCATTTTCCGACATTCCAACCAGTTCTTCCGATACTTTGAGCGTGACTGTGACAAGCTGCAATTTTCGACACTTCGAAATTTGCATTCCGATATTGCACCTTGTTTTCCGACACTCAAGATTCCGCATCCGACTTCAACAATCATCTTCCGACATTCCACTTTTTCTTTTCGACACTTTGACTTTCATGATCCAACTCCAACATTTTTCTTTCAACATTCCATTTTTTTCTTCGACACTTCATCTTAAATATCCGACTTCGACATTTGTGTTCCGATACTCTGCTTTTTTTTGACACATGTCCAACTTCACTTCAGTGTCTGCTTCTGATCTTTACTAGAATCAATTTAGATACAATTATTTGACAGAAACTAATTAACAAACTACTAAATATGGTAGGCTGTCCCTGCTGGATTACCTTTTTTGGTAATAATTAGAGCTCCAAAAATCCTCTTATGCAAAAAATTTACCCTTGTGTCACAGAAAACATAGTCATAATGAGTTTTGATATGTAAAGTTGAAGTGTTGAGAAAAAAAGCGGAGTATTGGAATCAAAGTTGAGAAAAAGTCAACACAGATGTTGAAGTCGGATGGTGAAAGTCAAAGTGTTGAAGAAAAAAAATGGAATGTCGGAAAACAGATGTTGGAGTTGGATAGTGAAAGTCGAAGTGTCGAAAAAAAAGTGGAATGTCGAAATATGAATGTTGAAGTCGGATGCAGATTCTTGGAGTGTCGGAAAACAAAGTGCAATGTCGGAATGCAAATTTCGAAGTGTCGAAAATTGCAGCTTGTCACAGTCACGCTCAAAGTATCGGAAGAACTGGTTGGAATGTCGGAAAATGACAAAAAAGAGCTGGAGTGTCGGAATTTATTTTTGTCCACTTTTGAACAGCATAGGTGTCCATCAGCGTGTTATGCATTCCTCATCTATTTCTACCCCATCAGGTTTTTCATTCCCTTTGCTTGCTCCCCGAGCCATCTCCTTCGTTCACTCTGACAGACTGGAGCAGTTGAAAAGTAGATAGACCAGAAAATTATTACCCATAGATTCTATTTCACTATCACTTGATCAAAAAGACATGAGAGTATAGATGATCCTTAGGAGGAGGAGGAGGAGGAGTCTATTAAACCGGACAAGGTCCAATAACTGAACGCCGGCTTCCGAGAAGCACCTAGATGTGCAGCTATACATCATTGTTCCTGGGACCCAACATTGCCATACGAACGAGCTGAAGGCTCTATGTCCAACGTAGATTCGTATGATCAATGAAGAGCCGCAAACGGATACAGGATATCTACTACCTTTGCATGTATATATAAGACCAAATGTGATGTAACGGCATAGAGTCAAGGTAAGTAGTTCCAGTCTCCCAAAATCATAAAGCTGCGTTAAAAATCAAGACGTACAGTTGCACACGGTAGATTTTACATGTGCCGTCATGTGTACAAGCAGGGTGCAGGGCATAGAGCTAGAGAGGACAAGCATGAAAGCTGTAGGCACCGAAGAACAAAGGTAGGGGAACAAAATAATGGTCGAAAACGTTGTATAATACGCGTCGTGGAGTACTACCGTCTGTAGCTCTCGTGTTTATGTCGGCTTAAGGGACTAGTAAAGGCAGGCTGGTAGAGAGTGTATGACCGTATGCACAGCCTGTATCACCATCTGTAACAGCTTCTCGTGTTTATGTAGGCTCACAGACCTACTAAAGACGGGCTGGGAGAGGGAGTATAACCTTTTACGCCGGTATAACTGTCTGTAACAGCTTTGCGTTTCTGTCAGCTTACTGGCCTAGTAAAGACGGGCAGGAGAGGAGTATGACTATGTGCGTAGGTGTGGGAAAGTTAGGGTGGCTGTGCAACACGTCAAACAGAAGATTTGGGTCTTGCTCGCTGTTGTAGACAGCGCACACGCCATAAAACAAAAGAAAACTACCCCAAGTTTGGCTAGAGGGAACCAAGTGACCAGTAGATTGATTATATGAAGTTTGGAGGCGGTCTGCCAGTTGGAATAGGCTGGATGGCACTTGGAGTAAATGGATGATGGTGGAAAACCACGAACACGATGTCTCTGAGTGTTTGTAAGTTCAAAGCTCATTTTAGTCTACACGCCACATTCCCTTCTTATTATGTTCTATACTGTCTTCCGATTCTGTCTTTTTCCGTTCACCTTCTTCGAGTCAACCTTTGCCTTTTCCTCCCTATTTCCCCCTTCGCTCACACTAAGACCTCTCCCCTCATTCTCTCCCTCCCTCCCTCCACCATCCTACGGTCAAAATAGACAAGCTTTGGATCATGTAAGTATGATAAAATGACTGTTAATCATCACATAGATATCATGATGGTTTAAAGTTTTATGAAACTGTAGTTTCGCGAGAGGGTTAATCGGCAATATTTATTCTCTCTCCTACATAAATAACATGAAAGCAGATTTGTATCAAAAAGGAAGTAAAAACTGTGCATAGGTGAAATTATTGGAGAATAACAGTCCTGGGATATACTAATGTCCTCGCTTTGTTCCACCAAAAGCATCCTGCCCATTTTAGGTCCTTCAGCCTTTCCTCGTTTAAGATGGTTTGATGACCATGCTACTCAGCTTCCAATGACCATATTCTGTCACTGTCTATCCAACTCCATTGGGACTTCTTCCAACTCTTCTTCTTCCATGTCATCTTCCGATCAACTAGAGTCTAGGCCTGATCTCCGTAACAACAACATGATACCAAACAAGTCCTGATGTCTTCTTTTCCACAGAGAATTTGTAAGAATAATCATGTGTGAGTTGAACTGTCACATTCTGCTTGTTTCTGCACCCATACCTTGAGCCTGAAGGGAGATAAGATTTCCATATGTCAGAGATTGGAATCTTTCTATCTGATACAGTGACATCTATCCAGGGTATGTCATCTTCAGATTCAGTTTTTTTTTTTTTTTTTTTTTTTTTTTTTTTTTTTTTGAATCCCAGTTTATTCGCCTTTGCGCGGTAGCGTATGGTAGCGATTACAATCCCAATTCTGTACTAGTAGTTTCCTCCTCCTTTGGTAATGTACTGTCGTCAATGTCCGGTCCCCGGAGGGTCCCGCGACGGGTTTCCGTCTAGCCTCATGGGCTCAATTAAGCAGAGATTAGTATGTATGCCTAAGCTGCGTGTGGGTTAAGTATAGTAAGTTAATAGGTTTTTTAGTGTGATAGTGATTAGGGGTAGATTATATGTAGAAGAGAGGGTTTAGGATGGGAGCAGTGGGTATTGGGGAAGGAAAATTAAGAACGGTCTCGGATGAATTCGGGAAGCAAGCTAGTCATCGTCATCCCTCGAGAGGGGGGGCAAGATGCCGTATTGGTGGGCAAACCGTTCTGTTGCATTAATGTAGTCGAAAAGTGCCGGTAGGAATTTCTTTTGTGTTAGTAGGGCTCGAGTGGTGCATCGTCGGCTTCCAATTTCTGTTCGGAGTCGTAGTCGGGCATTGGCATGGGCAGGACAGCGGAGTAGGAAGTGATGCACGGTTTCTGGTTGTCGTTTACAGCATGGGCAGATTGGTGTGTCGGCTCGGCATATTCGGTGCAGATGTTTCCTGAGGGGTATGTGACCGGTGCGAAGTTGGACGAGGATGGTGGTGTGTTTCCGTGGAAGGTCTGCTATTAGTTTCTGGAAGTTCCGGATTGCTCTGGCGGGGTCTGATGGGTCAATGACGCTGAAGGCTTCGTGACGCGTCGACGCTCTCCACAGTTTAGCATGACGTTTTTCGAGCTGTTTTCTGAAGGAGCGTATGGCCGCAGTGCGGCTACAGGGTAGAGTGCACTGCAGGGATGTCGGCAAAAGGCGTCGAGGGCTCGATCGCTTGGTCGCTCTTTTTGCCTCCTCATCTGCTCGTTCATTTCCATAGATACCTTTATGTCCTGGGACCCAGGAGATGTTGATCGTAAGGTTAGGGTGTTCAGTCCTGACCACTGATAGCTGGGTGTGGAACAGGTCAAGAAGGTAGTGTGCAGGTCCATTGCGACTTGAGCCTGTCGCCATGATTGCTGCCGTGTTGTCGACCCATATCGACACCGTGGATATTTCCCGTTCCTGTTTTAAGAGGTGTAGTGCTAGTATTAGTCCTACGCACTCACCTTCATAAACTTCATGGTGTTCCTCCTTCCCCAGCCGGTACCTCAAGACTCTCTTTTCTTGGCCTTCTCGGAATAGAACCGCTGACGCACCTACCCCTCCTTCCAAGCCTGATCCATCCGTGAATATTTGTATATCTGCTTCATCCATCTCTACCGCTCTTAGTGCTGTTTCCTCATCATCCCATATCCGCAGGTCCAGTTGCGGGTCCCATTGTGCTTCATATCGTACTGCTCGTTGCTTCTCCATTTGTTTTGGTTTGAGCCTGTAAGATCCCATGAGGTCATGGAGTGGTGAGAAATGTGATGGAATCCGGGGTTGTCGAGCTGCTTCAGCTACCCTGGCTGATAACGGGTGCATGTCATTAAGTGTTGTTAGTCGGACTGCCGCTCTTTGTCGTATTCGCTCAATTTCTAGTGGCATGGGTAGGAAACCTGCATGAATGTCAAGTATGTCAGTAGCTGTTGTCGACATGGCTCCAGTTACAATCCTTGCAGCCTGTCGCTGCAGGGAGGTAAGCTGTCGTATGACCGCTCTCCCGGTGTCTGCCATTCCTTGGACTCCATCCTCTTTTCTTTGTCGGTGACGGCGCTTGGGCCTGGTCTGTGGGACTAGAACCACATCAGCTGCGTACAGCATTCGTGGCAGGGCCTTTGATTTGTACAGCTGTCGAACATGTTTCACCATCATTCCACCACCAAACTTTGCCAGCCTCCGAAATTGGACTAGCCATTGCTGTCCTCTTCGTATCATAATTGCATGTTGGTGTTTCCATCTGAGTTGCGCATCCACCAATACACCCAAGAAACGAGCTACATCATCAATCTTTATCACCGTATTTCCAATTTTTATGTCATTACCGCGCAGGGGAAGTTTCCTTTTCCTGTTTTTGGGATCGGTCATCCGTTTCCTTGTCATATCTACTGCTTGGAACTTCTCTACTGAGAAGTGGCAGTTATGCTCTGTTGCCCAATCTAGGACCCCTCCTTTTTCCATCATTAATGTTTCCAACCTTTGATGGGCCTCGTCCATCGATTTCCCCCAGGCTAACACTGCTACGTCATCCATAAAGCCAAAACTCTCTGCTGTTTGAGCGCGCGCAATACCTCGAAGCAGACTTGCTGCGTAAAGAATGTACCCAATAGCAGAAAATGGGTCCCCTTGGTCCTCTCCGCCTGTAACGTCAAAAACTGGTGACACGTAGTCATCAAAAGACAAGGTTGTCCGACGCCGTGCATAACGCCTTTTTAGCCAAAGTATGTATTCCATCGGAACTCCAACCATCTTTAGTTCATGGTATAGCATCTCCAGATCAACGCTTGGGAAAGCTCCCTTCACATCCATGTAAAGAATTGTCTTATCAAATCCTTCCCTCCATAACTGTTTGATTCTGTCAATCAAGAGGTGTATCGAGTCAGTGGTGTTCCTGCCCGGTCTCGCCCCAAACTGCATGGCTGGTAGTAGTCCGAGGAGTTCCGCTTGTTTGGTAATCTCCTCCGCCATTATGCTGTTGAGCAGCCGTCCTAGTCCGTCAGACAGGACAATTGGCCGCCAGGCTCCCGCCTGTCGATAATCCGACTTCCCCGGTTTTCTGAGCACAATGGTTTCGTTCAGAGACCATTCCTCTGGGTAAATTTCTAGCTCAAAGCTGGCCCTATATATGACCCCGAGGTAGGGAACGATGACATCTCTGCAAGCTTTAAGAAAGTCGTTAGATAGGGTACCTGTCCGTGTCGCCTTACCATTCTTCATTCGGCCTATGGCGTTGTATATCTGTCGGTCAGTGGGTGGTGTGAATGTCCACCTTGGTTCGGGGTACTCCACGTTGGTCGGTACCTTCGATTCCACTGGCGGAGGTGGGAAAAATGCTTCCCGGAAGATGCGTTCCTTACCTTGGTTGTCTTCCACTATTGTCTCGTGATTGCTTGTATTTCTGGAGATCAGCCCTGGTATCCTAGACCGACCTCCATCACTGCATCCGTTCTCCACCAATTCCGCAACATCCCACATATTGCTGTTATTTGCTTCCTCCAGGTATGCAGCCCAGGCGCTTTCCTTCGCTCTCTTGATTTCTGCTGAGTATGTTTGTCGCATCCTTCGGTATTCTTCGTGAATAGGATGGTCACGGATGAATCGACGGTGGTATGATTTGGCTGATAGACGTGATGTTTGTCTCCTCATGTTGTCCAGAGTGTCTGTCCACCATCGACGTTGGCGGGGGCTCGGTTTTCTCCTCGGTACTTTGCTTTTGATGATTTGCCAAGCTGCTTTGTTGAAGTTATTCAGTGTTTCCCAGAATCGTTCCGCCGTCCTGATTTCTATACTGTCAACCGGTCCTATTTTCCGCAGCAGTTCTTTTTCCAGTTCTACCTTTCCCTTCTTCCAGTCCACTTCTCCCCATTTCCATCCCGCTCGCAGTTCAGGCCGCTCTATCGTTATGTCGATAGTTGTTTCTATGGGGTAGTGGTCAGTGTGAACTGGTCGTTGGTTGGGAAGTGTCCTGCATGTTATTATGCGGGGGACAAGTGTTTCGGAACACCAGACGTTATCAACTCGGGTGTGGTTGCCTGTAGTGAAAGAGCGTAGGGTGGGGACTTCTCTCGGGAGGGTCATGTACAGGTTGTGCTTTGCGGTGAGGGCAATGAGATGTTCTGCAGCTGCAAGGTTGCGGGCGGTAAAGAGGTGTTGGTTTCGAGCTTCATCCCAGTTTTGGTGGTGTCGGTTAAAGTCTCCAAGCCAGATGTTGTGGAGTGGGGTTTTGGGTATTCGGCGAGCTGCCTGAGAGCGTGTCCATGTATCGAGGGCGTTTAGGGCTTCATCGTGTCCTCCATCCACATACAGGTTGTATAGTCGAATGGTGCCAAAGCTGCCGTGGATTTGAACAGCTGTGATGTCGCGGTGACCAATGTCCAATTCGGTCCAGGAGTCTGTGGGTAGAAGTCGGTTGTTGATTAGTATGACTGAGCGAGAGGGAGAGGAGGGCGTATGGTGTTGTCGGTGTTTGCTGGGATAGACTGTGGTTAGATGACTCAGTGCCCTGGTGTCGCCCTTGAAGTCAAGGTAAGGTTCCTGTATAGCAATAATGTGATAGTTAGTTCGTAGTAGAAAGTCGTGATGGCAATCCCCTGATTTGTTAGCATTTATCTGAAAGATCCTTAGTGGACCATTTTCTGTCTGTTGAGTAATCGGGTTTTCCAGATTCATTGGGGGGGGGCCTCATCAATCCTTTCCTCGTTTCCGTCTTTGGTTGCCTCACCAAGAGCGGAAAAATAATTTTCGATCCTGGATTGAGTACCTCCTGCTCTGTCAATGTGCTCTCGGGTGTTCGTAGTTGTCCCTGCACGTTGACCTCCACCTTCTGTAGGTAGGCCTCCAGCTAGACGGCCTTTCCCTCCCCCTCTCTTCACTATTTTCCATCCTTGTTCATATTCCGTTCTGACTTCCTCCTTCCAAATCGGGTCAAATGACTCCATCAGAGTCTCATTGATCTTGACCCATGTCTCTGGGTCCTCCGTGATGAAAAGCTCATACTGAGCTTCCATGGTTCTCCCTTTTCTCTTTGCCGTTTCTGCAGTGAAGACCGGGCAATCCCTTGAGGCTGCTCCATGGCCATCCTGCTTGCAGTTGGCACAGTGTAACTGGTCATCGCCAGCCCTGCAATGCTGTGTTGGGTGATGTTCCGCACAGCGTCCACATACGTCATGGGGGGATTTGCAGTTCCGCGATATGTGTCGATAGCTGGAACATTTCATGCATCGTAGCGCCTCGGTGGTCTCCTTGTACGGGTAGATCTCCTTTCCTTTAACGACGAGGTGTTGTCTAATGGCGGAGTTGGCTGCCATACATGTCTTGAAGGAAAGTATAGCGTGTGCTACCTGCTGGCCTGCCTTCCGTTGTGAAGCTGGTTTAATCCACCGGGCTGAAGCAATGGATCCCTTTTCCAGGCCGTTGTTGACTTCTATTTCCCTGAGTGACTGCTGGTTGTGGAGGTCAGTAGTCAGAGGTACAAACGGTAGCACCGTTTCGTAGTAAGGTGCTTTAACCGTCGCTGAGGATCCCCAGTGTTGGGCGAAGCGCTCAAGCCGGTTTTCATCCATCATCCAGCGAACCTCTTCAGGTGTTTGAAACACGCAGAGTATGCCACCTCCCGTTAGTTTCTGTACCCCAACCACTTTAGGAGTCTGTCCATAGTCCATCCATTCGTCTCCCATCATCAAAGAGATAGTCTCATTCGCTTTTACGACCAAATGGTTTTCATCCAGATCATTGTCCGACGGTGACGTTGATCTAACCAATATTCGTCGGTCCCTTAACTTCGCAGCCTCAATAGCCTTCGCGTGGCGAGGCCTTTGAAGTTGGTGTGCTACATTCTGGGCTGATAAACCCCGTGCTCCAGCTTTTCTCTGTCCATCCATTATAATTTGTTCCGGGGCATAGCCGTTCGTCTGCTCCTCTGCTTCCTGCTCTTTATTTTACATCCTAGACTGCAACTCCTCCGTTTTATCCATCAATCTTTCCATCCTAGCTACTCCGTCATCTATTCGCCCGTGTGTTTCTTCCAGCCTTTCCCAGTGCTGGTGCACCCATATTTCTGCTAGCTTGTCTTGATGCGCTTGAAATACTCCAAGTATTACATCTTCGACCGTGTCCTGGCTTTCCTGCATTTTGATTAGTATAGTAGACATAAGACTCACCTTTTCCCAAAGACTCTTCGCTGCTGATATTCTTTCATTACTTAGTTGTTGTTGAGAGAGTTTAGCAAGTTCCCAGGGTAGTGCTTCTTGATAGTTCTGTCCCTCCTTGAGTATTCCTTCTTTGAGTGCTCTTTCAAGTAATTTGTCGAGTGATTCATGTTCGTATGCTGTCCGTTTGGTCTGGGCCCGTGTTTGTGATCCTGTCGGTGTAGGTGTCGAAGTCATTGACGTGTCACTGCCTGCGAGGTTGGTAGTGTCGCTTTGGCTTCCTTTTGGCGTGGCAGTATGCTTGGGCATTCTCCTCTTCATGAAAACAGGTATATACGGTCTTAAACTCTGAGTACTATCTCTACCAAGGCCCCGTATTTTCCGTTGGTTCTGTGTAGAACCGTGGGAATTTCGGAGGTGGTGGAAGTATTAGGTTAAGCCCGCTCCCTTCAGATTCAGTATGCAGGCCCAGTGCTACAAAGACATAGTCATATCCACTGTATTTGCATGCAAGGACACAATGGATATCGTGTTGTCCACCAAAGTCAGAGAGTGTCCCATATACCCTTTCCCCTTCCTCACTGCAAAGAAGATTGGATGGGAAAACAGAGTGAGTGTATTCAAAGTAGGTTCCAGGGTAAGGAGAGGTGTATGCAGTGTCAAGCATGAAATTCATACTTGTTGAGCTCAAAACATGTGGTGAGCATTTGAATCTGTCTATCTGACAGTAGAGCTTGAATTGGGCACTGGATAAAGGGAAGAAATTAAATTCAACAACTCTCGTCCATGGAACATCTGCAGTGATGGATACAGAACAGGACATCAGAACGTTGTCGTCTTCCACATATGATAGAGAATCTTCTCCAGGACCGTATATATCGATGGAATGGCACATGAGATATCCGTCAAAGAGCTGCACTTGTAGAGGCATGACATCATGGTCGAGTGCGGTCGAGAGTTTGATGGTAAGTTCATTTCCTCTTTTGGTCCGAAGTCTGAAATAACGGGATGACCGAGGACGCAACGACCACGACTGTACACTGTACGGATTCACGGCGGAAAGATGGTTAACTTCGCCGAGAAGGGTGATTTGTGAATTCCAGAGTTTGAATTTGACAATACTGTCGCTTAGGCCTGCGGGGTATTTATCCCGCCAGTCCCGCCGAGGGATAGCGCTCTCCTTAACTACAACTTCCTGCAACTTTCCTGATGGACTGTCAATGCGGGGAAGTGGGAAATATCGACACAGTCGAACATAGCGGTGTCCCTTTTGTCGAAGATAAATTCCAATGTATTTGTCACCTACTCGACAATGCAGTGAAGCAATAAATATGTCTTCCCCTAAATTTGGTTGAGGTTCCAGAGGAAGACAGATACGCAGACCATTGTTGCCAAAAGAAAAGGATGATTTATCACCAAGCTCCTCTGATTCAGATATACCAACATGTCCAGATGATGCAAACTCCAATGGGGAGCTTGCAAATAGTCCCCTCTCCCTCTGTGAATTCTCAGATGCTGTCCAGGCGAAGATGCTACGATCCTCTGAGTATTTGATAATCTCCTGTTGCAATCGCATAAATGCTTTTGGTCCCCCCTCCCCGTAGATTGGAGGCATATTCACCCCAAAAAGCCCCATAAGGCAATATGCCATGTCCTCCGCTCTTGTTGTTTTTCTAGAGGCAGCCCATGACATTTTCTGTGCAATACTGTAACCATCTACCTTTCCTTTCTCGAAAACATCAACCGGAATGGAGGTAACTTCAGAGATGACCTCACGCATGCTGTATCGAGTACCAATCTTGTTCCAATTCTTGTCCAAAAAGACCATGTAGTGAGGTGCTATCAACTCCTGAAGTGTCCACCCCCTCGTGAACCATCGACTCTTCTTGAACTCCTCCGAATCCTTCACATCCTTTACTCCTGGAACATCACCCAAGTATGCAATGCAGACTCGACCATCCCCGTAGTACTGGTACATCGAGTTGAGTGCTTCGGAAAGCTCAGCGCTGCTGGACTTGTCAATGCAGCATGTGTCGATCCAAATCCACTCAAACCTGAGTTGTTGGACAAAGTCACAAGATTTTTGGACTTTGGACCAACCTGCTTTTCTCTTGGCGTTCTCCAGATTCTGGATGTCATGGAACGTGACTTCGTCACTCCCCCATGTGTGCGAGAGAATAGCAAATGGGGGGATATCTGAGTCAGTGAGAAATTCTTGGACCTTAAAGGTCTCGGTGTTTAAAAGACACATGGTATGAAATAGGATGTATAATCGGAAACTAAATAAAATTCAATTACCACGCTGTTCTCAGAGTTGTAGAGGGAAGGAGTGATAGATGGACGACATACCTAATGATAGGAACGTAAACTGTCGGGATAGTCTACACGTGTGCACACCTAGCCGACTAATGGTGAGAGGTAAGCAAAGTTTGCGATATTGATGAGAAGTTCTTGGAGGTCTCGGTGTTTAAAAAACAGATCGCAAATAGGATATATGCTCGAAAACTGGACCAAGAAAACTTTTCAATCAAATAGCCATTCTCAGAGTTTTAAAGAGGGACATGGAAGAGCGGGGTAGGGCGGCAACAAGTACATACCTGATGTTAAGAGCGCAAGCTGTAGGTGTGGCCTACACGTCTGTGTGATCAGTCGACTTATGGCGAGAGGACAGCAAAGTTGTGAATGTTGATGAGAGATTCCTGAAGGTCTCGACACTTGGAAGTCAATTGGTAAAATCAAACTCTGGGCCAAAGAAAATTCAATTATCCAGCTGTTCTCAGAGAGTTGTAAAGAGGGACAGGAGAGGGAGGAGGAATGAGTACATACTTGATAATACGAACTCAAATTGTAGGGATGGCCTACACGTGTGTGCGATCAGTCGACCTAAGGCAGGAGAACAGTGAAGTTGGGATATTAGTGAGAAATTCTTGAAGGTTTCGTGGCTTGGAAGACGAATGGTGGATACGATGTATACTGGGAAACTGAACCAAAAAAAAACCCAATTAGCTAGCTATTCTCAGAGATGTATGGAGGGAAGGGAAGAGTGGGGGGAGACGAGTACAGACCTGATGGTAGGAACACAAGCTGTAGGGGTACACGTGTGGGCGGTCAGTCATATTACACCAGTCACGAGGTAGAGTATATAGATTAGGTTGATCAGATGTGCGAATTACAAGACGGCTGTGTACGAGACTAGCAAATCATACAGACCACACGCTTTCCCTGCTGACAGCTTGAACAATTACGAGGCCGAATTTATGAGGACTTGTCCTTACTGATCTTCGGTTGGCTGACTGGTTGTGGGCAAACCCATTTGGTAAGTATGTTATGTCATGGCGATGTTGCCGCACCATGCGGTTTCTTCCATTTCTGGGAACCGGAATCAGTTACGGCCTGCCGCGCAAAGCGACGGCTCTATTCCTTCATTCTCAGAACATTGCTTTCACCATGATGGAACATTGATTGAACTGGATATTGAAGTGAGATCATCGAGTCAGATGTAGATGAAACAGACAATAAACGGAACGATAGGTCTGCATTGTGACCGATGAAGTATTTACAATAAATTCGTGGAATCTTCGCAACGTCAACTGATCGGCTGAACTTTCCCGGGTTGTCTCGGCTCCAACCATATAGGCTCTACTTAGTCACCGTCGTTTTTCTAAAGACAGCTGCCGATCCAATGCCGATTGAGTGCCGAAAGCTGAACTCGCGTGTGATCCACGAGTTTATGAAAACAGCTATAGCGCTCAGAAGTATCTAATAAATTTCATTGTTTTATCAATCGGTCATGGAGTGCTCATCGAATCTTATGTCTTGATACCTTTCTGACCCCTTCAGTATTCTTCACGGCGATGCTTTTTGACTTGCTCCGATCTTTCTGCTTGATTGAAGACAGCTATAAATCGATGAGATTGAATGTCATAGTACTCAAATATCCGAGATTTCTCTGACCGACTTTACCCCTAATTTTTTATCTCCCTCAAGTGTATGATGCTCTGGTATTCATATCTTATGTGTCCTTTCTATACTTATATCTAGTGTTTCATTTATAATTCT
Source organism: Dendrothele bispora CBS 962.96 (assembly GCA_004369135.1). Lineage (NCBI taxonomy): Eukaryota > Fungi > Basidiomycota > Agaricomycetes > Agaricales > Dendrothele > Dendrothele bispora. The sequence goes on along the minus strand of ML179176.1, from coordinate 39,463 downwards.
TCCCAGCTGTCGGCGGTTATGATTGAAAATCGTAGCTTGCTAACACAAAAGCCACAATTAAACAGCCTTTCGTGTCCAACACACTCGATTTCTATCTTGTTCAAACCTTTTTATCCATGCATCTCGGCTTCCGGTCTACTGTCTCGGATCTCCAGCTTCGACTATTTAAGTCCGACATGTTGACTCCACTCGCATGGTGTGAGTAACAGAATTTCGTACCTACCAGCATGCTGTAGGGAGATTGTGAATTACGCCTTTTACTGACCAGTCTTTTCCAAGCTCCCAGTGGCTGCCTAATGTGCCCAAGAGGTACTCACTGTCGTATGAGTATGGTGTTGAGGTCTCACTCCAGTTCTCAAGACCTCAGTGGTCCATTGACTGGCCATATAGTCAATTGTACTTGTTATATCTACTAATGCTCGCGTCAGTGTGTGCTATATTAAGCTCGGATGATTTGGCTCCAGGTTCTACTCGTTTCTCACCGATTTGTTCTATGGACTGAGTACTGTGTCGGAATTTGCAAGTGTACTATCTTTGGCAGGTACGAGCTCAGATTGTTACCGGGACCTGTGGTACCGATATACTGGGAGGGCCTGGGCGTCACAGACACGGCCTTCTATTATTCTGAGCTAGGCTCATATCAATAGCACTAGCAGCTTTGATTAAGTGGTACATATTCAATAGTAAATATATCGGAGTAGGCAAAGGAAATTGTTGACGCCTTCATAACACACTTGTAAATCGACTTACGACTTAACAATTCACCTTTTATAGCTGCTCTGTCGTGCTTACATTCATGTTTTGGTATGTAAAAGTTCGTGTTGTGATATGTGAGGAACTCGTCCTTCTACGACATCGATGTGATATTCCTATTCCCATTGTTTATTACGGTACCATGAGTGAGCGTGGAGCCTCCGAATTCCGTGGCCGAAAACATACCACATCCGTGAGGTGCACTATCTTTTGGCACAGATGAACTCAAATTCAATTTTTAACCGGAACTTACCTTAGCCGGATACCCGTCGATATTCTGAGAATCTCAGTGCTATGTATAAGTTTACCACTCCGAGCGCAATAATGCTTGGCAACTTTCAATGACGACCTACGCCATGGACCCTCACAACTGGTACGGGATACCGTACGACGACAGCACAGACCGGATAGCACCCAGTATAGAGCCTTCTCCATGGTCAGATGTATTACCCTTGATTAATTATTATTGTATCATAATCTATATCGGTCTTTACTCTCCTTTTAAATGACGATCCAGTGTTGAAAATACAAACAAAAATGCCGAGTGCGTGAATTTCTACGATAACAAGTACTACATACCACAGATATAAACGCATAGCTCCGAAATACTTAACTTCCTACCGTGTTTCACATACGAAGCATGATGCACATCCGTATTGTTCCTTTCTGAACCCGATCCAACACGTAGAAGGGCACCAATCGATGCTCACATCTCTTTTGCAACATTCACACAAGGCTCGCACAGAAAGAGAAAAATCTTCATTCTCCACGACGGCCTACATACGTATGAATAACTTCCAAGTTTGACTCTATTTGTATCGAAGAGTTGAAATAATAATAGTTAAAGTTTGAAAATCAGCGGGAAATAAAAAAAGAAATAGAGAGCAGTGTTGGAGCCCCCCAAGGGCCCCAAGGAAAGGAAGCGAATGAATAAGTTTTTCCTGTGTCTTTCTTTTATCGACACTTTAAATATGTTAGTTTAATGTAAAAGAGAGGCTGATAGTTGTTATATCTTTGAAAAAGATTTAAAGCATAGAGAAAAACCACCAAAACCACCTAGAATAATACTTTTTAAGCCAACCCGTGATCCTCCTTGATCAGTTGTGCTCCCTTCTCCCCGACAGCGTAGACTGGTCCTTGTGGATGACATCCAGGGATCGACGGCTGTAAGAATATCACGTTTTAGTCAATTTTGGAATAAGAATATGTAGCAGTGAATTTGTGGTCTTACGAGGATGTTAGCGTCCACAACCCTTACACCTTTGATACCCTTGATCAGGCTCAACCTCGAGTCTGTCACACCCGTTTTGTCCGAGTCCGAACTCATCTTGGTAGTTCCAACAGGGTGATACACCGCGATGATGGCTTCCTAATGTATACCTCCCTGACGACATCAGTACCTTTCCGAGCGATAGCCCAATCATCGAAAGGCGCGATAATGTAAGGGGAGGGTGAAGTCAAGGTGTAGCGTTAAGGAAAGTGTAAGGCTATGAGCGGTGAGTGACGTCACTCTAACCTATCTCGTGACTTCATTGCGTGAGAGCTTGAGAATCGCACATTTTTGGTTTGGCTCCTTTGTCCTCCTCCTTTGTCCAATATGTCTCCTTCTCAGTCTACCGAGTGAGCGACTAATCATAACAGGCTTACGATTGGCAGGTCAAGTCATCGGTCATCAGGGTAAGAAACTGGACGAGTCAAGACACCTAGTTGCAGGTTTTGTGCTTCTCTTCAAGCTTGAGTCTCCCGTTGCTCAAGAGATCGGATACGACGAAGGGAATATAAACTCGTCTAGGTATTTTCCTTCGATCTCCGTTAATTGATTATTTTCCACTTGTGTTCTGGCTCCCGGCCGGCGTTGTAACTTGTGTTCAACGAGTACAATTCTCTCCGGTATATACTCTTCCTTCAATCTTTTCTAGTAGTATCAACTCCTATATCTTCAGCTGCACATACATGCAGCAATTAACGCAGATGTATGCTACTGGATGAGCCCTCGTTATCTGGATATCATTTCCACTACTCAGCTTTTTCTACCACTGTTATCATAAGTGCCATCCAAGAAGTTTGCCATTGTTATCATCGGATTTCTCTTTGAAACGACTTCTTGTTGCCAGTCCGAGTCGGGAATAAAAGGCTTGAGAACAACGCCGGGTCTTGGGATGTTAAGTTTTTCCTGGCGAGCTTGGACCCATGCTTGTGGCCTTTAGGTTACGACAGCATGCGGAATTTCTGTGCGTTGAAGATTGTAACAAGTTTTCTTAATAACTATGTTTTATTCAAGCACTTTCTTTGATACACACGTGAACACTGGGGTCAAATAGACCATAAGTATTGTATAACCTATAATTTTATTCTTATTTGGAAGAAACAGTTAAATAAGTATCATGAACACAATCATGCATGGTGAACTATGAAACAAGATGTCAGTGAGTGTTCTCATGTTGAAATGTTTTTGTTTTATCCCGTGTACTGCATCCCCGACATTCAACTGTGCTCTTTGGGTATTCCAATTCTTCCATTCCTGTTCACTGTTGTAACCAGAGTATCTACTTTACAACACGACAAAGTGGCTAGATTCCGGGTTGTTGACGGATACGTCATCAACAATGTTATCAAAGCTGTCCTTGGACAGCTTGCTTAAGGATGGAAATACATCAATTGAATGACTGAAAAACATGAGTACAAAAAGCAGCAAGAGATAGTATTCCTCCAAATCAAGCCGCGACTACATGAAGAGTGGTAGAAATTTAACCTCGACAGAAATGAATACAGACTTTATGATACTGATAGTGTCATTTCTAAGCTGTTCTTAGGATATGCTTGTCAAACTCCTTGAAATATACTCATTCACCGTACATGTGACTGGATTGTGTACAGGGTACAGTTATTGATGCTATATTCATTAGATTGATGACAGATATCCTGAGCATATTTGATCTATTGCACCTTATGAATGTCTATCTCCACATTTATTGTATTATTCGTAATATCAACAAGTACGAGTTTTCACATGGATCATATGAAATAATTCAAAAGTTTGACTAGAGAAGAGGGCAGACAGAGTTTTTGAGCAGAAACTGCACATAAAGATATAGGGATCTGTACCTATAACAGCCAACTGAATTTTGATTCTACTGTTCCCACTTCACCATATCTGCAACACAGATTTTTCCAAAATGTCAAAGAATAATGGAGCTACAGATAAATGGAAATGGGCTAATAAACAGTTACCACGGCCTTTGACTCAGAGAGGTGAGGATGTTTAGAGGCTTGAGTGGTAGACCAAATTGGGTGGCAGGCACCACCCAGTCCCACTTAAAGATTTTCAGGTAGGGTCTAGATAAATTTATATCATTTCTCATTGACAAATAACGACCAAAAATCCGCGTTGCAGATATGGTCTACTCAAGATACCAGGCATAATATTCCATATTTGGAGTTGAGATGATATTAAGTACCCTGAAATGACCTGTTAGTCTAGGTCTGATCTAGCCTGTTTCACAGACCACTGATATAACCTGTTCCAGCACTTCAAAATAACTTGCTGAGTTTAGATCCAGCTTGCTTTATGTACTGGTCTGCTGTTCAATTATCTTGGGATAAGTTGTTAGTTCAGCTCTGGTCCAACCTACTTGACATGCTCCTGATATAGCTCATTTAATAGATCAAACCTAGAATAACAAGTCATAAGTGTGAAAATTTGAATGGGCTGACTGAAATGAGCTATATCAGCAGCATACAAAGTGGATTGGATTGAAAATGAACTAACAACTTGTATACTTGAACAGCAGTATGTAAAGCAAGCCAGATCAGAACCGGACCAACAGCATCAGGAAATGCTCACCTGGGCCAGAGGCTGATGATTGATGACCTGGGCCCTTGTGGCTGTCTGGGTGTGCCATGGCACCCCTTCGAGTTAGCAAAAAAAATTGTTGGCCCTGGCCCTCTTTGATTATCTTTGGAACACTTTGGGACAACCTGATCTCATTTGCAGGCTTTCAAAAGGTAACCACAGGTATAAAAATTAAGGTCCTGGGGAGTCCTGGAGCAGTCCTGGGACACTCCTAGGACACTCCTGGGCACTCCTGGGCACTCCTGGGCACTCCTGGGACACTCCTGAGCACTCCTGGGACACTCCTGAGCACTCCTGGGACACTCCTGGGACGACTTCAGGACTACTCTGATTTTCAAAGAGACTTAAGCTACATGCTGCTTACATTCAAATAAAAATCAATGCAAGATATATTAAGAAGCTGCTAGGATGTACATGACGATCTAACCTAAAATAGTATACTGTAGTATCGTGACATATGCATCTGAACGCCTGATAGTTGTAACACTACGGTAACAAGGAAAGGAGAGAAGAAACATGTACACACAAGAATGATGGGGAAGGATGATCAATGTAAGAGGGAAATGAGGAAAGAAACCATAGACCGTTGACGAGCCATTTTTGCGGTTCTAGGCTCGAAATCCGATATTAATTATGCTAATAACATAGTTTTGAGTCTGGATACTGAGGGAAACTGAGGGTTATAGCTGTTCCCAAGCTGTTAACCAAAAACTAGAGCTATATGTACTGGAGCTTGGTATATTTACTAAGTAATGAAAGTCCTATAGAGGTGCACAGATAAAATCTGACCTTACCCAAGTCGTACTTATTCAACCAGGGAATTGTGGCTGCGGTAGGATTAACAAGTCTATCAAGTTACTATGTCCTATGTTGACGGGTATGCATCTGTTCAATAATATGTTGCACAAAGCCTATTAAGACACAGTCAGATCTTACTAGCTATAGGATAATTCTAGTTATATCCAAGGGAAGAAGGAAAAACTTGAACGTCGGGCTTGTCGGCTACAAGGTCAAAAATCGGACTTAGCGAGAAAGAGCTTATAGGCTTAAATCGGACATAACGGATTGACGGATAGCTATTGCCATCTGACCAGACCGACGTCTAGGTCTAATTGGTAACTAAAGGCATTCACGGGAAGTTCTGCTAGCGGATACAGTAAAATCCGACGGGAACAGGAGCAATAATTTTGCTTCTGTGGCTGATAAACACTGGACACGTAGGAGGAAAAGATAGACACGTAGAAAACGGATGCGTGAAGGCATCAACTAGCCAATCATCAGGACTGATTTTGAAGTGATCCGATGGAGTCAGGCCAGATGCACGGAAAAATGGTGCTTTATCATGGGTGGAGTCATACGGTAGTAGCGGATAGCCAGGGCCGGTTCAACACCGACATGTAGCAAAATCCGATCCAAAAAGGTTGATTCAACTTAACCTAATATTTTACATACGAATATGGACTTGAACGCACATATGTTAAAATCGGACTTTAGTTTTATTTTTGTTTTGCCTCCCAAATTACCATATAAAGTAAAAGAAAAATGTATATCTCTCGATCTCTCTACTGTCTACTGTTTCTGTATTTTTCTTGTGACTATCTCTCTCCTCATAGTATAAAAGGCCTGTATGTATATACCAGAAATTCAGATTACTCGCCAGATAGCACGATTTAAGTGTGACAGCGCTCGGGGACACTGTGGTCTACAGTTGATAGCAGTATAAACGTCCACGGTATTGCAAAGTCAGATTTAATCTCCGTCTTGTGTACTAGTCTCAGTGTTGTGATTGCACTTAATAAAGTTTCATTTTCTTATACTTTTGCCTAGTTCTTGTCTACAGTGACTTGACTAGTAAGGGTGAAAAGTACAGTTTCCGAATCAGCAGAGCGTTGCTGGTGGCTGGGCTTTTCAAAACTAGAGTTTCTTGGCGGTCGGCTTAGTGACAGCACTTTCCAGTTGAGATCTCTGAGTCTACCGAGACTATAATTTCCGCATACCTCGTAGTGCTAGTGCCCGTGTGCATAGTATTACAACTTTCCGTTTATCCTACTTCCCCGAGTGTTGTAGAGTTAGACACAAATAGAATTCGTTTGATAAACCAAGCGTTGTGTTCTTGAGAACCTATTTTGATCAGTGTCGGATTTTATTTAAAATCAGACTTTGTGATTTAGTTGAAGAATCAATCCGTTTCGAAGGAGTCAGAGTTTATTTCAATATACTCTACCTTGTCAGTACACTCTAAAGTTACTTGATAAAGGATCCTATCTTCGAACCCCCCGGACTAACATACGTTGGTTTAACTTGCTTGACATAACTAGCCTTTGTGTTGTTTGTGTTGTGTGGTTGTGTGTGTGTTTTTGCGATCATAGCTGCTAGTGTCCTCATAGCGAGTTTCCCCTGCGTTTTATCTGGAGCCCACCGCGAGGGGGTAAAAGATAATTTTAGAATTTCGGTAGAGTTCTATGAGACAGACTCTAATTCCAGTAGAAACTTCAATAGTTTCGACACGATCACTTAAATCAGATTTTGAATCTAAAATCGAACTTCTTGAAATAGTTCATTTCTAGTCTCAATACGCAAAGCTTTACTGTTGGAACATATGACAGTAGAATCATCCTTTTTGACTCAGTACAATCTACGTTGTATTTAGTCTGACCGTTCATTTCAATCAAAAGCCAATTACTTGTTTTTGATACCTTTCTTGGGGCAAAATTCCTGACCCAAGACGCACAAAGAATTCCCGGAGGGCGGCTGATTATCGATTATTGAATCTTGGGAACTTACCGCAGCACTTGCCAAGTTCTTCTGATTTGAATCCAGTATCATTAGCAGTTGCACCGTACCCCTTGAACGAAGAGGAACGGAATCGTGTTAGAGTAATTCGCAAAAAGAAGAAAGCAGTGTTACCAGCTGATTCTTCACCTGAGACCGGACCAGTTCAAGGTTCAACCTCGTTAGACGACGATTCATTAGATCAATACCTTGATCGACAAAGTCAGAGTCTGAGACCATTACTTAGTACGCCTGAAAGATCAGACCCAATATCTGATTTAACACCTACTAGTATAACCAATTTAGATCAACAACTCGATCTAACTAGCAATATGTCTGCAGAAGGAACTAGTGCTCAACAGGGACAGTCGAGAGACGAACCTCAGTCTCAAACTGACCAAACACAATCCGGACGTGATGAACTATACACGGACCAGGTATTGACCCAATTGAGAAACAAAGATATTCTGAAGAAGTTTAGCAAAACTCCACCTACCTGGAGTAAGAAGGATCCTGAAGATCTCATTGATTGGCTCGAGGACGTCGAGGATACTCTGTCACAACATGGAGTAACCGAGGGGCGTGCAAAGATCGACTATGCTTTGAGATGGATGGACCGGAAGACTAAGAGGGAGATGGAAGAGTTGCCAGCTGCTAAGGGATCCGATTGGGACGAGTTTAAGACTGCCCTGCATGATTGTTTTCCAGAGGCTGTTGCTACCAACCAAGGATCTAAAATCCGACTAGAGAAGATAGTGAATGAACATCGACTTGTACCTTTGGGAAGCTTGGATAAAGCTTTACAGTATAGTCGGGCATTCGGTACTGAAGCTCGTAACTGATAAACTGATGGGACCGGAAAATCCAGTTATATCCAACTCAGATGCAGTGACGCTGTATCGTCCGGGATTGGAAGACAAGTTGATAGACGAAGTGTTTAGGGAAGCCAGAGCTAAGATGCAATTAGATGAAGCTAGGAAGAGGAGGATTGACGATCCGTTCACTTTACAAGAAGTAATGGAGGCGACCGAAATTGTGGCAAGAAAACATATCGGATTATCCTACTTTTCGCCCAGTTCATCGGGCTCAGTAAAATCTAAACTCATCTAAGGATTATATAAAATTTGAGCAGCTCTTATCTTCTCTAACAAAGGATGGCAACGAGTATGAAGGAAAGTTGGCGAAACTTGCCGATGGCGTGAAGATTCTTTATGATAATCTTGGAGTTCAACACCAGGAGTGGTCACAGAGAATCAGAGAAGGCCACGAGTTGAAGAAACTCACAAGTATTCATGAGTGCACTCGTGGGAAACTCATGGGAAACTCGCACTCATGAGTGCCCCTCACTCTCAAGAGTATTTCTTCATGAGTGCGAGTATTGGTTTTGATGAATTCAGAAAACTCGTGAGTATTCGTGAGTACTCCAAAATTAAAATAATGTATTTAATTGGCAAAATGGACAGCCTTTTAACCTTACATTGTTGTTTAAAGTCATGTAGTAATCTGAAAAAGCTTGAAACTGTAAGGACTTTGGAGGACTTTGGTTCTGCTGACCCACTTTTACCCACTTGACCATCAACTGAGGGAGGTGTACAATGTGTTACACTGAGTCTGTTGACCTCAAACTTGAAATTTGAGCTTTTGGAAGTGGTTACTCTCTATGAAAATTGTAGGTAAAGAGTTTGGAAGACTTTGGGTTTTCCTGATTTTCATTATCCATCAGTTAAAGGTGCTATGCAATGTGCTATACTGAGCCTATGGATCTCTAACTTGAAATCTGGGCTTTACAGGATAGTTACTCTAGGAAAATTGCAGGTGAGGAGTTGCAGTGAATTGATATTTCCTGAATTTCCTAGACCCACCCTGACCCTCCTGCCCTTCACTTAAAGGAGCTGTACAGTGTGCTACACTGAACCTATGGATCTCAAACTTGGAATCTGAAAATTTGGAAACAGTAACTCCCTAGGAAAATTGTGAGTAAGAAGTTTGAAGGACTTTAGCATTTCTCATTCTGATTTAGGATTACTATTACTAAATTTGACATGAGACTCAGATAGCCTTGGATAGAGACACTGTCAGGATATCATGTGGACTCATGAAAATTATTACAGACCTTATGAACCCTTATCTGCTTCCTTAATAATTAATTGATTATAGATGTTGTAGCCACTCATTACAACTTTGAAACAATTATAGCTGCCTTTTAACTCCCTGGAAGCTCACTAGAATGATATTCAAATTCTCCTAAGTGGTGGTAATATCTTGACATTTCAATGGAGACACATACTGCCTTGAAAGTTCCTGCAAACTCCTACGATGTGGTCTGATTGGTAGATGGTTATTATGTACATAAAAGTTTGATATGTTTTTTATTGATAAATGAATATCTACTTCTGCTTTACTTTGAGCTTATGTTACAAGTTACTCGCAAGTAACTCACAAGTATTCATGACAATCGTAACGGGATGAGTACTCGCAGAACTCGTGAGTTTTGAACTCATGAGTTGCGAGTTTATTCCCACGAGTTTTTTGCGAGTGCGAGTAGCAATTTCAAAAGCTAAATACTCGTGAGTTTTACCCATGAGTCACTCGTGAGTTAACTCGTGGCCTTCTCTGCAGAGAATGCAGAAGCAGGAGGGTATGCTCAACTCCCTTGCAAAGATCATCGAGAACTCTGCGAAAGGACAGTATAATGGTGTGACACCCAATCAGTTAGCCAATATCCAACCTAACGCACCAGGAGTCCGACTCACTAAAAACAACATTAGATGTTTTATGTGTGACGATCCGACCCACGTTATCAAGGACTGCAAGTTCTACAATGACTTCATGGACAAAGGATGGATTAAGAGAGGTGATCAAGGGAAAATATATTTCAAGGATGGAATATTTGTCCCACAAGCTGGTGCAGGAGAGACGCGTAAAGATAAAATCTTGGAGTATGCTAAAAACAAGGGATGGGCAGTATCTCAAAACGTTCTAGAATTGGATATTGATCCTACCGAGTTGGAACTCCAGGAGGAGTATTGTAGGGCTCACGCTAATGATGCTGTGATGGGAAATCCGATTGTATCTTTGACCAATGATTTGGCAAATATGAGAATGAGGATGGATGAAATGGAAGCCCAAAGGAAAGACGATGTGATTCTTCAGAGAGGGGTTCTTGAATCTCGAGAGAAGTTTGACACTTTCCTTGCTGGCATTGTTTCGGGAAAAGAGTGATTTCGATGAATGGACCAGGTGGTAGAGCAACTAGAGCCAGCACCAAGGCAACGGTCCAGGAGGAAAAGCTGCCGAACAAATCCAAGCCGTCTGTAGTAATCAATAAAATGCCAGAAAATCAGAAGAAGTTATATGTCCCACCAGAGCAACCAAAGCCAAGACGTCTGGTCAGGTTTGAACCTCCTGACCCAGAAATAGAAACAGACCCAGATTCGGATGACGAAGAATCGGGTTCAAGACTGTTTGATTCAGTCAAACCGTTGGATATTAGACCGTTGCAAAAGCGGGTTGAACAAACCAAGCAACAGCCTAGTCAGTCAGTACCTAAAACAAAGCAGAACAGAAAAACGGATTTTATTTTAAAAACCGAGGATTATGTTCCTGGTATTGGCGAGTCTGTGGCAGATCGGATATTCGATTCGAAGGTGGAATTAACGGTTGGAGAATTGAAAGAGCTTTCACCTACAGTAATGAAAATCATGAATCGTAGGACCAGAAATAAGAAGGTCAAAGTCAGACAATTACCGTCGCACTTTGTGGAGGTTCGAGATGAAGATGACCATGCGGAGGATCAACAAGAAGAGGAGACTACGGTCATGCCCCTTTATTATGTTGACGTCAAAGACATGTCCACCGCTGGAGAGTTTGAAGTGTTACTTCAGGATGAAGGCGATCTTAAAGCTGGATTGGTTGTCCATCGAGATATTACCGAACAGTTTCGATCAGATCTTGAATCCGGTGACATGGAGAAAATTATCATAGTCGCTTCTCAAACTGAAGGACTAAGATCGGTTTTTCCCAAAATCAATGGGAAACCTGAGGAAATTGAAGTAGTGTTAGATAGTGGTTCACAAATTGTTTCAATGTCTTCAAGTGTGGCGTCATCGTTGAATTTGCATTGGGATCCGACTAGGGTCATTCATATGCAATCAGCTAATGGACAATTACAGCCTACTAAAGGACTTATACGGAATGTACCATTTGAGTTTGGGGGACTCACTATCTACTTACAATGTCACGTAATTGAAAAGCCACCATATCAAGTACTACTTGGTAGGCCTTTTGATACTTTGACAGAGTCCACTATCAAGAATTTTCCAGATGGAGAGCAGGAAGTAACCATCACTTGTCCTAATACAGGGAACAAAATGACGGTTAGTACTTTCCCAAGAGGGAAGCTCAAAAGATCCGATAATGTAAAACCGACTCTGCGAGAAGAGGTGCCGACTGGAAATTTTCGGACCTCAAGGATCTGATAGGCCAGCAGGGAGAGGTTGCATTACAATTTGGCCTAGATGAGCATGGAGAAGTGATAATAATGCGTTATAGGTTGCCTCACAAAGGAAATTCGTTTTCTGATCAAGAGGTGGCTGAGGCCTATGTTACCGCTGCGAAAGACGTCATAGCCAATACGGATAGAGCTGCTGCTGATGTAGTTGATATGTTTATGAGTGAGTATAATTCGGAAAAGAAAGCAGTGAAAGTGGTACCAGATGGCGATAATATCAAAATCGGACCTAAAGAACTAAAATCGGATTTACCGAAATCCGACCAAAAGAAGAAGAAACGGTATGAATTGGTTCGAGTGTATGGACAGAGGAAATATAAGCCAGTTGCGCTTAAGGTCAGACCTGTAAAGACTACTCTACCTGAAGAATTTCGTATTCTACGAAAGATTGAAGGAGATCCGTTAGCAGGAATGCCCGA